>JAQQSK010004246.1:0-135298 GCA_028658325.1 Potorous gilbertii
CCTTCCAATTTTGACAGATTCCCCCTTCCCCTCCTCTTTGTTCACGCTTGACCCTTTGGTTGCTCTTACTTAGCCTTCAGGATATACCCTGCTATTGCTACTTCTTTCCACTCACCCAGCAGTTCACTAGTGGAGAAATGCCTTCAAATAACTAGTGATTTCATCAATACAGGCATATTCTTGGGCAATACAGACCACAAGTTCTTCATGCCTCAGGAAAAGGTCTTCATGAATCAGCAGCTAGTAGCCAAGTCAGCTTGGTCAGGCAAGTCTTTGAGTAAACAGTGTACTGAGACTTGTGTTCCCAATGATTCAGTTGTGCAAGAGATGGCATTGTGTTGTTGGCACAGCCTTTGAGAGCCTAGAGTCTTCTCCATGCTATAAAAGGGGCACCAATGTGTGGAAAACACATATTTACTTCTCAAAATTGGGAAAGAAATTATCTACATGAAGAGAGGAACCAGGATGTGGTGGATAGAGATAGAACCAGTCTCAAAGCCTAGGTTCAAGTGCTGCTCTGATTTATTCTGTCTGTGTATTTCATTTAACCTCTGAATACTCTGAGAAACTCTCCGATACAGAGACCTAGAATCCATGAACTTGTTTTAAAAAATATTTTGACAGCTACATTCCAACATAATAGATTTCCTTTGAAATTTTGTGTATTTTATTTGATGAATGAAATAAAACATTACTCTGAGATAATGTCCATAGGCTTCCCCAGACCAACAAAGGGGTTAAGAACCCCTTACTAAAGGTTAAGAACCCTTACTAAAGGCATACATTGCAGAAAAGATGCTGACTTGTATTAGGAGAAGGAGTTACCTTACCTTCATACCCCAGTGAAATCCTAGGGCCTGTCCCCATCCCTATTCATCTAACAGTAATTCCCTAAAGCAACCTGGATGTCGTTAGTTCTATATCCCATATGTATGACATAGACTATCAACTACTATTATGACAGCTGTCTATGCCCACTGGCCCCAATTTCTGCCTCTCCTTCTTGAATTAATTTAAAGAAAATGAACAAAGAAGGTCTGGAGTTGGGTGGGAGGAGGGAGGGAGCGGCTTAGAGGGGGCCATCCTGTATATGTTTAAGATGGCACTCATAGGTTTGTTCTTAATCCCAAAAGAGAATACATATATTTTCTGAAATACTAGAATGTTTTTCAGAATTGATGATGTCATGGAAATTCTAATCTTTGCCATGTGGTTGCTCAGCCACAGCTATGCTAATGAAAAGGGGGTTCTGGAGAAGATTGGCAAAGTCAAATGGGAGTTTGTGAAAGGAGCTGGTCAACCTCCTAAAGGATTCTACAAAGGCCATGCTGTCTTAGGCCAGGGCATTTGGACTCCTCTTTTTCATTTTCCTAGCACCTGGGTCATGGAGAGCTCATGGTGAAGAATGATTTTCAACAAGCAAAGGCAGCTTGGTCTAATAGACCCTGTCATCACTTCTACCCAAATGAAACTACTCTAGGAGACCCTTTTAAACTTGAATTGAGGGATGGGGCAAGGGGTTGATAGAAGGGAGGAAAGATTGGAGGAAAGGGCTATCAGAATACACATTGTCCTAGGGTGAGGGAAGGGGGAGATGGGGAGAAAATTTGAAGTTCAAAATTTTGTGGAAGTAAATGTTGAAAACTGAAAATAAATTTTAAAAATACTTCCAAAAAAATAGACTTGAATCAGAACTTGGAGGTCCTCCGATATGGTTACAACTTTTACTAGAAATTGTTTAACAAAGGGGCTCAGGGGGCTGCCATAGAACTTCTGCCTTGTGAATACAGAAACAGCAATGACACATCTCGTTAATCAGTGTTTGGACAGGACATTTGCAAAGTGGGAGAGGGAAATAAAAATACAACATATGCTCTAAATTCATCATATGGCATTTGTTTTGAATACATTAAGAGACAAAAGTCTTAAGTGAGGTATACTGGTTCAGTATTAGATCTGTCAATATTTTAGTATCCATTTTTTGAAGAATGATTCCTATTCTCTTTCTCTCTCTCTGTCTCCCTTTCTCTCTCACTCTTTATCTATAACATCAGCTACCAGTAATCTCTCCCCCAAAGACTCTAGATGTTGGTATTATATTTTTAAGAGAGGTTTTAGGATCTTGATAGTTTATACTGTAATTTTTTATTGAATACTTAATACTGAATAGTTTAGCTGAGTTATGAGGAGTTCTATAAGGAGTTATCTATGAAAAGTCTTTTATTCTGTTATGATTGGAGAAAGATTGATTGAAAAACAAGGAAAGAAGATGAAGAAGACTTCTTTCTTCTTGAAACTACTTTAACCTTGCTATAGGGATAAAGAAAATTCTTGTGAAGAAACTTTGCTATATCTCCCTTCAGGGGCCACTCCCCTGACTAATCTCTAAAGGTTGTACTGTTAGGAAAAACTGAGGGAGTTGTACTTCTAATATGGTAGGTTCTGAGCCCCTGGTAACTTGCTTCCCATTATCAGCTAACTCTATTACGGTAGTTAGTATAAAACATTCCCCTCGAATCTAGAGCACTTTTCCCTCATTACAGTCACAATGTTCATGGAATGAATAGGTTCAAACTTTATAAAGATAGCAGGGAACATATGTGGCAAAGGGAGAAAGAGAGAGAGAGAGAGAGAGAGAGAGAGAGAGAGAGAGAGAGAGAGAGAGAGAGAGAGAGAGAGAGATAGGGAGCTATGAGGGGAGATATCCACAGAGACAGAGACACACAGAAACAGAGATGGCTATCAGAGAAACAGAGAGAGATGGGTAGATTATCTCTTTTATGGGCACACTCAGTTCAACTCAGCAATTCTTAGGTCATTTAGTCTTCAGACTGTCATCAATTAACGAACTCTGTCATCACTTCAAATGTCTATATGGTCACTTGAAAGCAAGCAAAAACTATCTGTGCATTTTGGGGGAAGATGTCAAGATATAGAGAAAGAGACCTCATTTCATTGTTAATGAACTAAATGGTATATGAATTGTTTCTCAGAACTAAGGAATTCAGAATTAATCTGAAGTTCCATTGAGGATTCCAGTAAATGATATCTATGCCTTTGTGTTATCATTAATTTCAGTGTCAATAATTGCATATTCAGGAACTTTAATCTTTAATCCTAGGAAATTAAAAGTTTTCTTGTTTCAAGAGGTATGAGTAACTACTATTTGAAAAGGAGGCTACTCTAGTTCATTAAATAATATTTTATGGACTGAAAAGTGTACACATTAGATGATTAATTTATAGATATATTGAAATTTTATTCATCGATGTGGAAATATACAAACACACCCCTAGATTATCCTAGAGTTCACAATGATAAAATTAAATATGGGTAGCAAACTGATGGGTTACATATGAGTGAATATAGTTAACCTAAGACTATTTAATATTGTTGCATTGTTCTTGCCATGTGACATATATATTGTGTCAGATACAGTCTTCTACTTTTCAGGCTACATATCTCATACCACAAGTTTCTTTTTTCCTAGCTAAATATTCCCATTTGAACAACACTCCTCTTGACAAAGTATTCAACTAGCAAGTCATTCAATCTTTGTTTGAAAGGGAACCCACTATGAATAAAGCAACGTAAAGTAGCCCATTCCATTTTTTCAACATCCCTAATATTTAGAATAATTTTTAAAAGCTGGAATTTACTAAAACCATCAAAAATGAGTGCATCATACCAAAATATATGACAGAAGATGCATAAAAACAATTCAGGACCTGTATTTAATTGTACATGATATAGTCATTACCATAGTAAGGACCAAAATAAAAAATATAGAGCTATTAAGGAATACCGCTATGCACAGATATCAAATCATGGCAGCATCCTCTTAAGAAAGCTAGTGAAGACCTGTGCAAAGCAATGGAAGATTATATACATAGCTAGTCATGATGAGCAGTAGAAAACTTTAACACTATATTGCCTCATTAAAGGCAACAAAAGCAAAACATGCAGAAAAATCCAGGAAACAAAAGAATATGAAAAATTCTGAATATTTGTAGTCAGCAATTGAAAGCAAAAGTCAAAAAGTCAAAATGATAGAAGAGAATACAAAGAACAAACTAACTTGTCATTCAAAAATGTTATTATAGAGGTTAATTAAGTGAAGTGCAGTAAAGGAACCAGAGGAGAAAAAAAAACCCAAAAAAAATGGTGAAGCACTTTCTGGACATTTATATTGTCACAAGAAAGTAAACACAATAGAAAGACAAGTAGGGTAAAAAGGGAAATTTAAAAATTACATGCTGTTAAATAGAATGACTAACAGAACAGTTATATCAATGGAAGTGGCTAAAACTAATTTCTCTGCAAAATTGGAAAGTAGCAGACTCAGATGCAGATTTAATTCAAATACATAATAGTGGTGCACAAATTACTAATGTAAAGATGGACTGTTCAGTGTACTCAGTCCTAGGCTTCAGTTTACTAAACATGGTGGAGAGGAGATCAAAGATCACTACCTTTGGAACTTAGCCCAGTGGTAGCTGAGATGAAGACTCATTCTCTAACATTGATGCCACATTTGGATGTAAACTTGGTAGTTCCAATGTCACGTAGAAACTGCAGTAAGCCTGAACCTACTGTTCCCAGAGAGTGAGGTGAAACGGGAAAGTGTATATCCTCAAGGTGTTGGGGGAAATGTTTATACTTCTATTTTTGAAATATTGCTTTATAAAAACTAATTGACATTAACTGGTTAAGTGGAACTGGGCCACTAACTGTGTCTGTCTGTGTTGTTTCTTCATTTTTGAAGAAGACCATGACATCAGAGAAATGATGTCATGACTTACATTTGACTTTGTTTTGAGTGAGGGAGGTCTGTGCAAGGTCCCCAGTCTCACTTTCTCCTCCTGAGCCATCTGGATCCAAATATTCTTCAGGATAACTGGAGAAGGACCAGGATGCAATGGGAGACCTTGGCCTATTCAAGTACTCACTTAGAGTGAGGTAATGCCCATTCAGTGAATAGACCTCTTTAAGAAGTAATCAGGGAATGGCCCCTTTAATGAGCAAAAGAAAAAAACAAAAGAACAAAAACAAAAGCTGAGAGGGAAAGAGCCAAAGGTACTATTGGTAATTGCTCTGAAGCCAGAAGGGTCCTGAAAAGAGCCATTAAGTGGAGTTTGGGCAGGGATTGTTGTGCACTGTATGGGCACTAGCTACTGGTACCAGGGAGAACAGACCCAGAGTGGGAGTTTAAGGCAATTGGTAGCAGTAAAGAAAAGCATCATGAGAGAAATGATTATTTCTTTTATGTATTAATAACTAATTATTGAATCAATACCACGCTTTTAACCCTTTTCTACTTCCTCATTCAGAAATCAACCCAGTGTAGGTTTTTGAAATCTTTCTCAAAGACTTACCCCATTAGGATGGCTAAGAACTAATAAAAGACAGTAAAAGAAATTCTAAGTTTAGGTGAATGGTTAGATTGCTGCTCTTTGTGTTTACTCAGAAAGGTCTGGGGAAATGTGAATTCTCCCTTTTGTCAGACAAGTGGCAGAGAAATTAAGTCTCTTTGCCCAAGACGTGGGTGATCCAAGTCATGTACCTCAAGACCTTCATTGGAATATAATCCAATTCTCATTCTGATATTCATTCTCTCATTAATTATTAACCAATCATAGTTGATTGCCACACTCAGGAATACCCATTCTTCCAAGGATATATAAACTGTGAGCCCACCCCCTCATGGTGGGGTCTTATCATTGGCATTCAAGAGTGCTGCTAGCAACTTTTACTAATAAAATGATAGCTTTATTAATAAATTGATTATATTACCCAGAAACTGTCACTTGAACTTTTCAGACATGACAATACCAACTTCTCAGGGAATATGCCTGGTAGCCTGCGAGGAAGATGCAGCTAGCCTCAGAGAAAACAATGCCAAAGAGATCATACTATATTAGCAAACTACTATACTTTTTAAATTCACCTTAGACATAAGCCTTATTTCACCCTTAACAGAAGCATCATGTATTTGTTACCAAAAGAGGGGAATGCAAGTAACTCTTCCAAATATAGCTCCATTACCTGTTTATATACTTTAGACAAAACATTTACAGCTTGTATAACTCAAAAAAAAAACTATAAACACAGGAAAATAATATACTGATTAAAGAAAAAAAATATGTCAAAATTTCTTGGGAATGTAAAGATCAACTCGTTCTCAATTAGGTAATTATTGAACAAGTTGTCCAAAGTGCTCCAATGTTTATGACACATTGAGAATCAAAAAGTCTTTGACCCAGTTCCATCTTTGTAGCTTAACCACTCTCGTAGCTTATTGAGAAGAGAGCATGGTACAGAAAATGGCAATAGAACTGACCCTGAAACCAGACTATCTGGTTTCACATCCTTCTTCTGACATTTACTTCCTGGGTGACCTTGGGCAAGTCATTTACCTCCCTATGCATCAGTTTCCTTATCTTAAAATGAGAGGGTTGTACTAGAAAACTTCTGAGGTCTCTTACGGCTCTACATCTGTGACCTCATGTTCCCCCACACATATTAAACTTGACTCAAGTAGAACTAGAATGCTAAAGAATTTGATGGTTCTATGGAAAGTTGTTTTCTATTTTAAGCACACTACTAACAGTCATCTCAAGGACAGTTGGTATGTACATCTTAAGGTCATTATGGTTCTTCCCAGTCTCACACATATTATCATCTCTCCTGGATAGAACTGATATTGCTCCCAAGTGGTGATACGTTGTAGTTGGTTCCTACTAGTTCATTTGTACCTTGGAAATCAGCAAATATTATAAATCAGGGTTTGTTGTTTTGTTGATTGTCCTCAAGATTTTAAAAAATGGTGGAGAAAATTATTATTTGGGGGATTAAAATTATTATGCAGAATAAAATTGAAAATGTGCCATGTTTGGTTTTTTTGGAGACAGTTATCAAACATTAACACACACCCCTGTTCCCCATACAAAGGAGGAATCCTACTAATACACCATATTAATCATTTCATATATTTGGATAATTTCTTTTTTTAAATATATAATATTTTATTTTTCCCCAATTACATGTTAAAACATCTAATTTTTTTGAAGCTTTGAGTTCGAAATTCTTTCCCTTCTTCCCTCCCTACCCTCCCTCTTCCCTGAGATGGTAAGCAATCAGATATGTTATACAAGTGCAATCATATTTGTGCATTTTTTATATTATGTATATGTTTTTGTATATTATGTACATAAGTACATTTTGATATTAGTCATTTTGTATAAGAAGATTCAAATAAAAGAAAAAGAATGAAAGAAAGTGAAAAGTAGCATGCTTCAGTTTGTATTCAAACAATATCAGTTCTTCCTCTGGAAGTAGGTACTATGCTTCATCATTTTTCTGATTCACACAAATAAAGTCAGAGCTAAACAACTGGAAAAATATTAATTGCTCATGGGTAAGCCAAGCCAATATAATAAAAATGACAATTCTAGCTAAATTAAGCTGTTTATTCAGTGCCATATCAAACTACCAAAAAATTGTTTTATAAAGCTAGGAAAAATAATAACAAATTCATCTGGAAAAACAAAAGATCAAGGATATCAAGGGAATCAATGGGAAAAAAATATGAAGGAAGATGGTCTAACTGTATCTGTTCTCAAACTGTCTTATAAAGTGTTAATTATCAAAACAATCCGGAACTGGTTAGGAAACAGAGTGGTTAATCAGAGTGGAATAGATTAGGTCCACAATACATTATATAGCAAATGACCACAGTCATCTAGCATATGATAATCCCAAAGTTATATGGTTCCATCAAAATATACATTCAACACTTTCGTCTAATGGAAACTTTTCCCAAAGATATCACATCATTTGGGTTTGATAAGTACAAAATGTCTTATAGAGTCCAAGAAAAAAAATAGAGGTTAAAAATGTTTATTGCTGTTAGGATCTCGAAAGAATTCTCTCTGTCTGTAGTGAGTATGGAACCACGTAATTCTTCAGGACTGTTGGGATCCTCTGAACCTGTACTTAAATATGATAAGCTACATAGACTGTCCTGGTGTTTGGAGCTTAAGAGAGGAAAAACACACATGGAATGATTCTTTTCTTTCCTTGTCTCAGCCTTGCTGTGCTCTCTGTCCTATCCAAACCTGAGACTTAAAAGGAAAAATGAAAGAGGAGAAAATGTGAGTGCCAGAAAAGAAAGGATCCCCTAAACAGTTTTCTCTCAAGTGTAAGATAACATCACTGTGAATCCAAGCCTATGATTTCATCAGTGTGAGGAAATACCAACATGGAACCCATCCCACCAATCTCTAACTAGTATTGTTAGAGTGGTCTGGGAGCAATGGTAAGTTAAATAACTGACTTATAGATAAATAGTTTATAGATAAACCTTCTGATAGGAGGTGTCAGAAGGAGGACTTGAATCTGAGTCTTTCCAAGGTTAGTTTTTTCTCTCTCCTATTATACTGACAAAAGAAGGCTACACCTCTGATCCCAAGCATGGTTTGGTATTGACTTCTGCCATCACCTTGAGGGACTATGTGCTTTAACAAGAGACAAGGAAGGCGTGCAGAGACACCCTCACAAGGTAATGGATGTGTGCTTTTATCCATAGTAAAAGAGTCTCTACATGAACACCTATAGTATCAAATATATGGTGGGGTTATCCCTCCTTCCTCCTACTTTCCTGAAGTACTTTATCTGAATCTCTCCTTTGCCTCTAGTACATGCTACAATGGACCAAAACAAAAAAACCTAAACTAAATTTATTGCAAATAATAAACCTTACAAATGTTTTAATCTTTAAAATCTTTTCATATTCAATATGTTCTTTTATTTCGATCACTTTTTTACATGATTTGGTGATGAAGGCTTTGACATTTTTTTTAATATAGGGGTAACTACGTGGTACAGTGGGTAGATTGCCAGACTTAGAGTCAGGAAGATCTGAGTTTAAATCTGATCTCAGATGCTTACTAACTGAATGACCCTGAGCAAGTCATTTAAACCCAGTTTGACTCAGTTTCTTCATCTATAAAATGGGATAACAATGGTACCTACCTCCAAAGATTCATTTTTTCCCTCCTCTAGCCTTGATTAGAGTCCAGACTACAAATGTTCAATGAGGTTTATGTCATGTAAGTTCCAAAGCTATCAAGCATATTTATCTCTTATCACTGGGATAAATTTCTTTAAAGTTTCATTACATGTAGTATTGTATAAGCCTATATTGTAGTATTCTATTTCCATCTGTGAATTTATGTAATTCTATAACAATTCTGCCTCTAAGCATATCGATATAATTATCAGAGTCCATCAGTTTCTCATTGGGGATAAGACTTATGGATTCAATGGAAGCAAAAAATCTCCAAGATATTTTGGGGAGGTGGAAGTTTTACAGTTTGGCCCAGACTACATAGGCTCACCTTGATATTTTCAGACAATTATTTTGATATAGAATTAAATTAAAAGTGAATTTCATTAGTAAAAATTACCTTTTTCCCATTCTCAGTGTGTGTATTGTCTTGCCCAAGACAAGTGTTTTTTCTTCACGGTAATGATCTTTTATATACTGGTTTTCTTATTCTTCTTCCAACTTGAAGAAGCCTTTATCCTATTGTAGAGGAATAATTAACAAACTCTCCAGCTGCTGGGTGCCTCTGAAGGTCTTTGCTTGATTTCTGGGGACTAATTAGCCTATTTTGCAGCTATAGTTAGTCAGTCCTTGAAGCTGTTCTTCATTTTCAAGCAAACTCTCCTTTGTGATTTGGCATAACAGATTCTGTTTCATTGTGGGTTTGAATGACACTTGAAACAGTTGGCTTCCCTGTGACAACAACCTTTGCAATATCTATAACCCTCATTGACTCATGCTTTTAGAACCACAACTTTTGCATGTTTCTTTGGAGCAATATCTATTCCTAAAAAGCACAAATTAAAGACAGCAATGAAATGGTAGGAAATGCAGTACTTGATTGATAGAGAACTAAAATTGAGAAAAATGTTCAATCTGGTTTCAACTGGTCAAGTTCAAAAGTTTTGAGTAAATCTGTTGTCATTCATTTCAGTCATGGCTGATTCTTGGTAAACCCATTAGAGGTTTTCTTGGCAGACAAACTGGAATAATTTGCCATTTCCTTCTCCATTTCATTTTACAGATGAGGAAACTGAAGCAAACAGGGTTAAGTAGTGACTTGCCCAGGGTCACACAGCTACAAAGGCCAAATTTGAACTCAAGTCTCCCTAACTCCAGGTTTGGTGTTCTATCCACTGCACCACCTAGTTCCCCATTTGAGTAAGTCTGGAGTCAGTAAAAATACATTCCTATTCCACATGAATGTAATAGAATGGTATAAGAAATGATGAAAGGATTAATTTCAGAGTAACCTGGAAAAACTTACATGAATTGATGAATGAAGTGAACAGAGCCAAGAGAACGAGCTACATAACAATAACAATATTGTATTAGCAACTATGAAAGACTTAAGAACTTTGATTAACATAATAACTAATCATGAATACAAAGAATCAATAATCAATAATGTTACCTATCATCTAACATAGAAGTAATGGACTCAGTATTCAGAATGAGATACATTTTTGGACCGTGGCAATGTGGAAATTTGTTTTGCTTGACTATGCCTATTTATTATGATGACTTTGGGTTTTTGTTTTTTCTTTCTCCATATGAGAAGAGAGGTAGTAAAGTATAATGGTAATGTAAGTGGGTAGATCTTTCCTAGTCATTAATAGGCCTGTGTGATTCACCTAAGTCACATGAGTTACAGTCACATGAATCCTGTGGTGAAAGGAGCTTGTTGAACAGACAGAGCAGGAAGGGTGAAGCAGAATTGAGAGGAAATTGATCACAACAGTTAGAGCTGAGGGAGAGAGAGGAAGCAGGCAAGCTGTGAGTGCTCATTTGTGGGAAGGTCCTAGCAGAGGGAAGGCATGAGGACGGTCATGGCCCCTGCATTGTTACTTTGTATAGATTCCTTTGTTGCTATGATGGATTTGGCTTTCTGGTGTTGGGATTCAGCTTTCTGGTGTTTGAGTCAGTGTTTTGATTTTGTCTTCCATGTGGAGTCTGTTACATTTTGCGATTCAGAATTACACTAGCATACATTCACATAGGCACTGTGAATATCATGTTGGTGCTACGTAAGGAGGGAAAAATGATTATTAATTGAAAATGCAAAATGTAACTAAAAAAAGAAACACACATGATCATTGCTGTCACAAATCAAAAGCATATTAAAAGTATTGCTTGTCCCAAATATTTCATTCAACACTAGGTCTTATGTTGCATACCTGTTCAAACTGTATTTGAGCTATTAGATTATAAGCTCTTTGAGGGCAGAGATTCTCATCTTTGTATTCTGAGATCCTGGAACAGTGCCATGCACATAGTATATACTTAAGAAATGTTTGTTGAACTGAGTTGAACCATTAAGAAAAAGCATTTTCACTGTAATTCATACTATGAAACAAAGTTATATATGACATTATTTTACAACAAGGTCTTGAAATTTTGACGGCTTCAGTCCTTAAATAACCCCTGGTATGGAGCCCAAGATGGAATTACCTTACACCAACTTTTTCTGCACAGTAATACTTTAGTTAACGAATCCCTTGAGAACAGAGATCCTTTACAAAAAATCAACCATAGAAAAACAAATTTCACAAATCATTTGTGTAAGCCATCAGTTTTTGCAGCTAGAGATCAAAAGCACATCAACTCACAGCTTCTATTTGTCCCAGCCCAGCAGAAAGGGTTGAGGGTCTGACCCTTGGCAAATTGTCATACTAAAGTTTGTGTTCTGTATCCCCTGCCTTCTCTTTGTGATTCTTTTTTGTCTAGTAATAACTCCATTCTCACCCACTTTAGACACCCAGAGTCCTGGTGTTCTTTCTGCCAAGTCTCCTGGATCAAAATATGCATGCTTCTGAAATCAATAATTGATTATTGATTGGTTTCCCTTTAGACAGAATGAGTTTCCATTAAAGTATTACTTAAAAAATAGTTGCAGAATTTAGAGGTACCTAAAGTAGTTGTAGTTATAGCAAATATAGTCAGCATTTATATAGTTTTAAGGCTTATAAAGCACTTTAAAAAAATAACTCATTTTATGCTTACAATAACCTTGCAGGTTAGGTGCCATTATTAGTACCATTTTACAGATGAGGAAACTGAGGTAGCTTACATAGACTTGCCCAGCTAATGTCTGAGGCAAGATATTAACTTGGGTCATCCAGTCCTACCTCTATAATCCTATTGCCTTGCATATTATATAGTCTGATGCTCCCATTTCATAGATAAGGAACAGAGGACTGAGAATCAAGGTTACATGGTCACATAGCCAGTTGGTGACAGAGACTGGATTAAAATCTAGGTCTTGAGTCCTGGTCTTTTGTCTGGTTGACTACAATAAGATATTGCCTCTTGAGGAATTTTTATCTTAAATCAACTCAGCTTTATTCTATCAATGAAGATTTATGAAGTATCTACTATATGAACAGATACTGCTAGGATGAAGATTCAATTCAATTCAATGAGTATATCATCTCGATTCCTAGTTGGTAGAGATCAAGATCATTTCAGCCTACAAGATGATTCTTGTCCACAAGGATCTACCCTTCATGCAGGCCTTTTTCATTGTCACTAGCACAGCACTCTAGAACCAGGATCCCCACCCTTCTCTTCTCCTAATGCCTAGTCCTGCTTCACCTATAGAAAAAGTCTATAAAAATCTATAAGCTTTAATCAGTTTGGGCCACCTCCTGCCACTGGCAGGCTTAACCTATTCCCATCCTCCTTGACTTCCTCTCTCCCCTCAATAAAGCTAACTTTATTTTCTGCTTGATAATTTGTCTAATATTTCAAGTGTCTCCCCTCCTCTAGCTCATTCCCCACTCTCAGTCATCACACAGCTGTCAAATTGGTTTCCTAAAATTCAAGTCTCACCATCTCTCTCTCTCTCTCTCTCTCTCTCTCTCTCTCTCTCTTTCTCTCTCTCTCTCTCTCTCCCCCTCTCTTTCCTATCTCTGTCACACACACAGAGTCAAAAAAACCCAGTGACTCCTTATTACCTTCAGGATAAAATATATAATAAATAAAATTAAAATAAAATATTAAAATATGAAACATAAAATCCTCGGATTTGCTCGTAAAATTCCTTCTTCAGACAAGATCTATCAAACTCATTTTACAGATGAGGAAATTGAGCCTAAGAGAAACAAAATAAGCTGCCTGACATCTTGTAGCTAGTGAATGACAGAGGTGGAACTCGGCATCATCTGACTTATCATTCAATGCTCATCACATGAAGCTCCCTCCTCCTAACCTATTCTCTCTCATCTATTACCTCAATTGATCCTTATAATGGCCTCACATTTGACATATGGAGAGACTGAGGCAAGGACAGTACAAGATCACATGTCACAATAGATGAGAAATATCTCAAGTTCTTTCCATGTGGCCCTCCTTCATTGTATTTTACATGTTCCATCTCTTAGAACTTGCCTTTAAAAGAAAGTAGACACAGAATTGATGAAAAAAATACAAAGTAAGGTACGCTAGCAATACCAGATCTCAAACTATATTGTAAAGCAGTAACAAACCTATTGGTACTGGTTAAGAAACAGAATGAAGGATCAGTGGAATAGATTAGGTATATGACACAGAATTCAATGAGCACAGTAACCTAGTCTTTGATAAAAACCATTTTGGAATAAGAACTCATTATTTGACAAAAAGTGCTGGGAAAACCGGAAAACAATAGGACACAAACTAGGTATAGACCAACATCTCACAACATATACCAAGATAAAGTCAAAATTGGTGTGTGATTTAGACATAAAAGATGATATCATAAGCAAATTAGTAGAGCATGGAATAGTCTACCTGTCAGATCTATAGGGACTGGAAAACTTCATGACCAAACAAGAAATAGAGAGCATTATGAAATGTAAAATGGATAATTTTGATCACATTAAATTGAAAGCTTTTGTAGAAACGAAATCAATACAATCAAGATTAGAAGGAAAGCAAAAAGCTGGAAAACAATCTTTACCGCAAGTATCTCTGATAAAGGCTTCATTTCTCAAATATATAGAGAACTGAGTCAAATTTATGAAAATGCAAGGCATTCCATAAATTATAAATGGTCAAAGGACATGAACAGGTAGTTTTCACATGAAGAAATCAAAACAATCCATAGGCATATGAAGAAGTATTCTAAATCACTATTGGTTAAAGAAACGCAGATAAAAACAACTCTCAGCTATCATACCTATCAAATTGGCTAATATGACAAAAAATGAACATGATAAATATTGGACAGGATGTGAGGAAATTGGAAAATGTACTGTTAGTAGAGTTATGAACTGATCCAACCATTCTGTAGAGCAATTTGGAACAATGCCCAAAGGGCAACCAAACTGTGCATACTCTCTGAGGCAGCAATACTGCTACTAGATCTACTATCCCAAAGAGATCATAAAAAAGGGGAAAGAATCTACATGTGCAAAAATATTTGTAGCAGTCCTTTTTGTGGTGGAAAAATATTGGAAATCAAGGGAATTCCCATCAGCTGGGGACTGGTTGTGGTATGTGATGGAATACTACTGTGCTATAAGAAATGATGAGTTGGAAGATTTCAGAAAAACCTGAAAAAATTTGCATGAACCTGATGCAAAGTGAAATGAGCAGAACCAGGAAAACATAGTACACAGTATCAGCAACATTTTGTGATGACCAACTATGAATGACTCAGCTCTTCTCAGAAACGCAATGACTCATGAGGAAAAATGATATTCACATCCAAGACAAATAATTGATTGACTCTGAATACAGACCTAAGCATGTTTTTTTCACTTTTCTCTTTTTTTGTGATTTTTTTCCCCTTTTGATCTGTTTCTTCTTGTACAACTGTGACTAATATAGAAATATGTTTTACATTGAACATATATATAACCTATATCAAAATTGCTTATCATTTTTGGAAAAGGAGAAGGGAGGTTGGGAGAAAAGTTCAGAATTCAAAATCTTGTAAAAACAAAAACAAAGAATTGTCTTGACATATAATTGGGGGAAAATAAAATACTATTAAAAATAGCAAAAAAAGAAACAAAAAATAAAGTGATATATAAAGCAAAAAAAAAAGCAAAGGCAAAAGATTAGGACATAGAAATTTCATAATAAAATATCTGATCTTCTAAGTCAATCAGGAAAAGGTAAAAGTGAGGATGTATAAAAAACACAGCAATAGTGCATTGAGTGGGAATTTGGATTATATAATGTATAAGGTTCTCTTCAAACTACAAAGTCTTACCATTCTATGATTTGCTGCCATAACATTGTTTTTCATGTTTCACTGAAATGATCCTAAATAAAAATGGTATAGCAACTATTACAAAAATCTAAATAAATACTTGGGGGGAAATAAAATAAGCTAAGTCAATATTTTAGATAAAGGTAAAGTTTTAGGTAAAATTGGCAGGGGAAAACTACTCAATGACAGATAAGTCATCTTTTTTACTTTAAAGTATAATTTTAATCCAAATATACAATGAAAACTTTTATTATAGAAATAAAATTGACTTTTCTCAAAAAAAATTTGAAATAAACATTTAAAAATATCTCTTAACAATTAAAGACATTTGAAAATGGAAAATGGAAAAAGGGTGACTTTGGATTCAGGGGATCAGATCAGAGGATAGATGACCACTTCTTGGAATGTAATGCTGGGACATTTTGTTCAAGTTACATTAAATAATCTCTGTGGTGTCTTCCAAAAAATTAAAAATAAAAAAAAAGAAAGCAGAGAAATCCCATACAAATTTCTACTAGTTAATATCTTTCACAGTACCTTCAACCAACACCGTCTCAATAAGGATGTGGACAGAACAGGTCTCTGGAGGAAGGAACACAAGTGAGAACTAGCAGAAATTAAGGGGTCTTATGGCTGCTTGGACTTAAAGTGAGCATATTACTTGACATTTCTTTGGAGGATAAATGACAAAATCAAAGCATAATGTTTGATTCTTCTGATGCTGTCCCTGATTTTAGCAGTATCCTCACCCTGCCCTCCCATCTCCACCACCATCTATCTACACGTCCGACACCACTGCCCTTGTCATCTTTCCACTTTAGTCCCCATCCATGTATTCATCCTTCAGTTCCCAAGTTATAGCTTTACCTCCCTCCCTATCATCAGTGTGAATATAGTCATTATCTGTATCAGTGGAGTACTTTTGGAGGTGAGTCAGAAAACTATTCTAAACATCTGTTGAGTACCAGAGTTCTAGGTGCCATGCTGAATAGAAAATGAGTAGAGAGCCCTTGAAGCAAATTCTTCTTATCCATAGTTGAATCTTTCCTTTGACTATTTCATTTGCTGACATCAATCCCCAACTACCACCACTGTAATTCTCCTTGGACCCAATTGCTAATTGTCGGTAAACAATAAGGTCACAGAGAAATATGGTTTTGGTTTCTATTTTTCAAAGCAAGTGAAAAATTGACTTTCCAATAATGGGAATACTGAGCTAATTTGCATCTTATTTTGCATACATTTGAATCCAATTTAATTATTATCATTCTCATAAGACAGACTTTTGAGACTAGTGAGAGAAATTTTTAAAAATCACACTTCAAACGACATGTGCAGATTTTCTCTGACTTTTCAAAAATGTCTCCCCAACGCAGAGGCAGAGGTCATGGATTATTCTGAAGACAACAAAATTCTCATTATCCTCTGAAATATCTTGAACCATACACTGAAAACCAAGTTCATTCAAATACTATTTCCTAAGGCAGATGTGGAGTGTTTTCAGGAAAGACTAATCCTCTGGTGTGAGAGCTGCTGAGCCTTTTTCAGGGCTACTTTCCACCTTTGGTATCTACTTGATCCATGTAACTCTCACCTGTGACTCCAAGAAGCTGTAGCATGTGCAGGAGCCACACCTCAGTAAACCATTTGAACAGATGGGCTAACCCCGGTGGAGGGTAACTGAAGGGTCTTAAACCCATTGGTGACTTAGGGAGGTGTCTAAGAACAACTTGTTCTTAGAATAATTTATTCCAACAGCCGTGAAGGTAGCTGAAGCAGGCAATGTGGAATGTTTAGAGTTTGGTTAGACATCAAAGACATCAAGGTCTTCCCCTGCATCCTGAGTCATTGCCAGCTTTCTTGACTCTGTCCTGCCACTGGACTGTGATGACTTTTGAAGAGAGAATGAGGCTGGCAAATTTATGCAACTCTGCCTCACTTAAATCCAGTATACACATGAATCAAAAAACATCACTCAGACCATCTTACCATTTTTACCTCTCTCAAGGTCCTGTGGAAACAAGCAAGTGACTAAGCAACAGCCGTGGATACACTGGGAGCTATAGTCAGAACCTCACCCACATTCAAACTCTACTGCACAGAGAGCAACTCTGATGGGCTGGCAACATTGTTTGAATGTCAAATGTATGCTTGCCTAAAAGACTTTTTATGGAGAACTCACACATGGAAAATGCTCACATGGTGGTCAGAAAAAGTGATACAAGGACACTCTCAAGGTCTCTTTTAAGAGCTTTGGAATTTGATAGTGAGACATGGAGACATTGGTTCAGGTCTACCCAGCATGACATTCTCACATCAGAGAAGGTGCTGTGCTCTATAAGAAAAGTAGAATTGAAACACAGTTCAAAAGAAATGCAATATGCACAAATTTAGAGAATCCACCACACACATTCACATGGACTATTTGTTCCCAACCTGTGGTAAAGTATTCTGAGTTTCTCTTAATCTGATCAACTACAGTTGGACACACTGAACCTGAACTCTAACATAGTGATATTATTTTGTTCCTCTTCAAGAACAAAGGACAACAACCAACCGATTCCTAAACCTAGGGGACCATGCCTTGCAATCCCTTCAACAGTTTTGGGTTTGCACAGTTGATGATAGCAGCAGATCCAGAAATTCAGAGTTAAGACACCAAAGGAAGTAAACAGATCTGCACATATTTGACAGGAACCAGGCCCACTAAGAAGCTATTTAAAGAGCTGTCCATACCATTTCACTGAAGAGGGCATAAGAACACATGATCCAGCTGGACTCATGCTATGAATCAGTCAGTGTTCCCACTAAGCAACAATCAAACTAGACCTATTTCAACTAGCTTGAGGGCACTAGTGATCTGAGACTGTCCAGTCTGCTAAAAGTTCTACTTTCAAAATGGAAATTCTGATTTTGTAACCAAGATATGGATACAGGACCTTGGACCTCAAATAGGTCCCAATGTTTAGGACTCCTTTCTCAGTTCACTCTTTATATGAGTTTCTGTCTTTTGTTCTCCTGAGAGAGTAGGGATACCTCTATTTTTAAAAATATTTTATTTTGGAGGTGCAGCCAAGATAGTTGAGTAGAAAGACACACATACTCTAGCTCTTCCCCCGCAGCTCATAAAATAGCTGTAGAAAAAGATTCTCAACAAATTCTAAAGCAGCAGAAGCCATAGAACGACTGAGGGGAGGAGATTTCCAGCCCAGGGTGGCCTGGAAGGTCAATGGGAAAGGTCTGTCACCTCAGACATGGAGTGGAGACAAGCCTCGCCTTAACTGCTTGGTGCTGGGAGGAGAAGGACCACAGGCCTGGGGAAAGGGGGTGTGGAATCCCCAGCAGCAGCAGCAGAAGTTCCCAGATCTCCCAACCCACAGATGACAAAGACATTTCAAAGCTCAAAGAGAGGGCTTTTTCACCTCTGTGACAAGGGAGCAGGGTCCTCCCCTAGTACTGCCCCAGGCAATGGCCACAGTGGTGGTGGTGCCTGAGATGGCAGTGGCTGTGGCAGGCATTGTTGAAGCCTCAGCATAAAGCCCCTGGGGGAATTGAGCAGCTTATCTGAATCTCAACCATGAACCAGGCCAGGGAGTACACAGGGTGAGTTGAATAGGAAGGGATCATATCTAAAAAAAATAAAATTAAGGCGTGAGAGAGGTATCTATTGGGAGGAGAAAGGGAGAAATCAAATGGAACAAATTATCTCTCATAGAAGAGGCAAGAAAAGGCTTTTCCAATGGAGGGGGGAAAGGGGGAGGAGAGAGGGAAAAAGTGAAGCTTATTCTCATCATGTTTGACTCAAGAAAGGAATAACATGCACACTCAATTTAGTATGAAAATCTATCTTACACTACAGGAAAGTAAGAGAGAAGGGAATAAGCAGGATGGAGGGATGATGGAAGGGAGGGCAAATGGGAGGAGGGAGCAATTAGAAGCAAACACTCTTGGGGAGGGACAAGGTCAAATGAGAAAATAGAAGAAATGGGGGCAGGATAGGATGGAGGGAAATGTAACAACATAACTATTATGTAAGTCATTTGCAAAACTACACATATATCGCCTATATTGAATTGCTGGCCTTCTCAGTGGGATGGATGGAGAGAGAAAAAAGAAAGAGAATTTGGAACTCAAAGTTTTAGGAACAAATGTTGAGAATTGTTTTTGCGTACAACTGGGAAATAAGAAATACAGGTAATGGGGTATAGAAATTTATCTTGTCCTACGGAACAAAAGAGAAGATGGGGATAAGGGAAGGGAGGGGTGTTAGTAGGAAGGGCACATTGGTGGAAGGGGTAATCAAAATGCAAGGCATTTTGGGGTGAGGGGAGGGGAGATATGAGAAGAAAATTTGGAACTCAAAATTTTGTGGAAATGAATGTTGAAAACTTAAATAAATAATATTTTATTTTTTCCCAATTACATGTTAAAATAATTTTAAAATCATTTTTTAGAGTTTTGAGTTCTAAATTCTATCACTCCTGACATCTTTCCCCTACCCCATTCCTAAGATGGTAAGCAATACAATATATTCACATGCAATCATGCAAAACATTTCCATATTTTTCATTTTATTAAAGAAGACTTGAACAACAACAACAAAGTGGAAAAATAATATACCAGTCTGTAGTCAGACAGGCTCAGTTCTTTCTCTGGAGGTGAACAGCATGGTTCATCATGAATCCTTTCATAGTGTCTTGGATCATTGTATTGCTGAGAATAGCTAAGTCATTCATAGCTCATTCCATAATGTTACTGTTACTGTGTAGAATGTTTTCCTGGTTCTGCTCACTTCACTTTGTATCAGTTCACATAAGTCTTTCTGGGTTCTTCTGTAATCATCCTACTTGTCATTTCTTATAGTACAATAATATTCCATCACAAGCATATACCACAGCTTGTTTCGTCACTCCTCAGTTGATAGGCATCCCTTTAATTTCAACTTAAATCACTTCCATCTGCATTGTTTTAGGAAGATTCTGAAGGTCACCTGGCAGGATAAGACACCAAACACTGAGGTCCTTTCTTGAACTAAACTGCCAAGCATTCAAACTCTACAGCAGAGAGCACAACTCTAATGACTGGCCACATTGTTCGAATGCCAAATGTATGCTTGCCTAAAAGACTTTTTACAGAGAACTCACACAGGCCAAATGCCATCACAAAAAGAGCTGCTCTAAACATTTTCATACCAATAGTTTCTTTTCCCTTTTTTAAAATCTCTTTAGGATTCAGACCTAGCAGTGGATCGATCAAAGGGTATGCACAATTTTATAGCCCCTTGGGCATAGTTCCAAATTGGTCTCCAGAATGACTGGAGCAATTCACAACTCCACCAACAATGCATTAGTGAGGAACTCTTCTATTGAAGGGGAGAACCTGGTGCCCTCTGTCTATCTTTGAATAATTTAAAGGAGTCAAGTGACTGGCCCAAATAAGTGGTAAGGTAAGGAGGGTATATAGGAGAACTTATCCTTAGACTAAGCTAATTCATCCCTGTCAGTGAGTGTGGCTCTGAGGCTCTCCTGTTTCTGTTGTCAAAGAAAAGAACTCAGGTAAGGTCATCACATTGTTCTCTCAGATACATTCACTCCCAATCTTAAGGTTCTCACTTTTTCAAAATATATGAATAGAAAAGGTACATAACCAGTTGGAGAACACTATTCACTATGTTGTGTAATTTAAAGGATGCCAAAAATATCTTCCCAATTTAGATACCATATACAATGCCTGAAATTCCACCATTAGAGAGTCATTTCTTTGCATAAGGCATTGTTCTTTTTTGGTATCTTCTGTTAAAGTGTAAATATTCCTGTGAGTATGACACATTAAGTTCCCTGAATGTGAATGAGTTTCTCAGAGCCTTTCTTCCCTCATAGGAGGACTGCTTTAGGGGAACCTTGGATCCTTCATCAAGGAAGAGACTGTAAAGGGAATCAGAGAAGGATGAGGTGGAGACTGCTAAGGAGGCTCTTTATTCACTTGGCAATTTCCTTCAAGTCTGGCTCTGTGCATGAGGAAGGGCTAGCTACATGACAGGTCTAGTGTTATTCAGGGACTTGGAGACCACACAGAAGTTTCCCCAGGATTTCACAGCTTTGAATCAGGACAGTCCTAGGAAAATAGATTGTTAAACGTCTCATGAATCACTTGATTTACTAGTTTATTTTTTAGTCTTACATTAAAACTTAACTTCAGTCAACAAGAGTTTATTAAGTACTGTGGTAGGCACTAAAGATAAATAAACAAAACCGAAAATAATCCCTGCCCTCAGGAAGTTTATATATAGTCTAATCAGGGTAGATAATATATGCATATAAGTATGTATGTATATATATTATACATGTGTATATGTATACATGTATATATGTACATTGTATACATATATAATGTGTGGTTGTATATGTATGTATACACACAGGATGTCCCAAAATCTTAGTGCACCTTTAAACTACCATAGCTTAATACCAAGTATGATAAAAACTTTTGGAACACCCTCTGTGAATAATATATTATTTATTATATGTCATATGCATATATGTATATATATATATATATATATATACTAGATGTGAAATATGTGCAAGGTGATTTTGGGGGGAAAACACAAATACCTGCTATCTGAAAAATCCACATAGACATTTTTGGCCCAGAAGTCTGAATTATTAAGGTATTAAAAGATAAAATACGTTGATGTTATATACTGCCATACACATACTTTATGCATTTCTGAGTTTCTAAACATTTTTTGTGTCATCTGCTGGCCTTCCCGTGTCATCTGTGGCTTCCACAAAAATCCCCCCAAATTCCAATTTGTTTCATAAGTGGCCCCACAATATGTTAAAACTTCAATGGGGAAAGTTGTGGTGTGGAAGGAATAACTGTATCACAAGGCATCACGAGAAGCCTCATGTAGGAAGTATTTTCAAACTGCACGTTGAGGTAAAGTAGGGATTCTGAGAGATGGGGAGGAAGGAATGCATTCTGAGTGTGGGAGACAGTCCCAGCAAAGGCATGGAGATTGAGGAAGAATTGGATTGGACTGCAGTGTGTGTGGAGAGGTGACAAGTTGGGAAAGGCCTGGAATGCCAAACAGAGGAGCTGATATTTGATCCTATTAGTAGTAGAGCTGACAGAATAGGAAAACATCATGATCAGATTTATGCTTTAGGAAGATTGGCTTGACAGCTATGTGGAAAAATGAATTGGCATAGGAAGGGACTTGAGGCAAGAAGATCAGTTAGGAGGCTATTCCAATAATCTAAGTGAGAAGTTATAAGTACCTGAATTAGTGGGGTGGCTTTGGGAGCTGATGTCCTTCTCTTCCTAAACTGGGAAGAACTACAAATTCCAGGATTTTTGCAGTCAAGCAATCCCTTACCAAAGATTGCTATACCTACATGAGGCAGCATCCCAATAACCCTGTCTTCTGATCATTGATTCCCCTTCCCCTTTCACTCCCAGTTCTGAGGCACCTGGAGTAAACAAATTCCACTTGCCCATTAGACTTCCTGGTCTTCTGTTTGCCCAGCTCACTACCGAAAGCTATGAGGAGTGGGGCTGGGGGTGGCCAGGAGGGAGATAGGGTGGGACAGGAGAGCGGTAGATATTGCTGACCTCAGAATGACCAGAGTACAAGATTTCTAGCCTCTGAAACATCCTACAGGATAGACACTTTGACCTTGAGCCCCCTTGGCTACCTACTAGCCTGGATGGCATAGAAAGCCGCTTGGCCAAACCAGAAAGATTATGTGGGGAGCCTAATTGGTAAAACATTAGGAACAATTCTATGTAGTTTTAAGTCTCTTCTTAACAAGATTACTCAATCCTAGCTATAGTTGAGGAATCTTTCAAGCGCAGAGAAGTTGTGGCCCTCAGAAGATGTACACACACAGACACACACACACACATACACACACACACTCTGACATACACAGACTTGAGAAGGTACAAAGAGGACTGGATTCAGAAATGAGGGACAGAGGCAGAGAGAGAAATTTATTAAGAGATTTGTGTAATATATCCCAGTACCATGTAACACACGCAATAAAATGATAAATCTCTCACTGAGTCAAACGACTGTTTCTCAAAAAATTAGTAGCTTACACTTTCCAAGCTGTTGCCCATTGTTATTACGTTTTAGTGATTTAAAGTGTGCACAAGCTGAGCAAGCATATATATGTATGTATATATATATGCATATTTATAAATACATGTAACGTACATAGAAGTTCTATATGTGTGCATTTATAAACATGTTTGTGTGTGTTATATTTGCATATATTGTTCATGTGCATATATTTATAAGTATATTTATGAATATATGTATCATTATAAAGCTCTGATTTTTTTGTAAATGTTATCTATGATTTCATTAGTTGGTGTCAAGAGCTCCTGGTGAGACTTGTTTTCACCAGTGCAAATAGGCAGCTGTTATCCAACTTAGTCTTAAGGAGTAATCTGAGGCAATGAGGTTAAACAGCACACCCAGGGCCACATAACCAGTACCTGTCAAAGGAAGTACATGGACCCAGGTCTTCCCAGCTTCAGGATGGCTCTTTCTCTTCCACCACAGCTCCCCTCTCCGTATGTCCATGGAAGTACATATGGCCAGTTTTATAACCGCTGACCAAGGCATAGAACTATCCTTTGGTTCTTGAAGGTTATGCTAGTAAAGCATAAGGTCTTGCAAAGCCTCCCCAGCTGCAGAATCTTTGAGTATGGACCTAGTGATAGCAGGTATTTCTGTTGTCTGAGGAGTAGCCTAACTACATCAGGCCACAACCACTCACAAAGACAGATGAAAATGTGTAGTCAGATTGCAGCTTGTGATTTGTATCAAGGGAAGCTGTTCCCAGACCGTTAGAATTTAGGATCAGTATGAATACACATAATATATGTAATCCAATATATAATATAATAATATGTATTTCTAGATAGGTAGGTAGATAGATGTCATAATCATGTCACCTTTGAGTATCTTCATTCATTTCCAAAGCCAAAATATTAAACCCATACTTCCCCTAAGTTTTTGAGATAATAAAAGTTTAGCATTGAAATTAATTGAACAATTAGGCTTCTTCAAAGCTATTTTCCATAGGACCAGCACCTTTGAATCTACCCAACCAATCAGTTCCAAAGCCATCCAATGGTATTACCATCTAATCGATTTTGCTCCATCTTCTCCAAAAAGATATCAAAAGATAGTTTATCAAAAACTTTACTAAGATCTAGGTAACTCATATCCATAGTATTCCTCTTATCTATTAGTTTAGTAATGCTACTGCAACCCATGTTGCAAATCTAGAGAATTTACATGAGTCTTTTTTCACTGGTGAAGACAATGATGACTCAGTGCTGAGTGCCTGTGAAAGGAACAGAGTTGGTTTGAGAGCTTTGGAGAAAAGAGATAGTCTTTGAAATTACTTCTTTGAGAGAAATGTTCTTGGTTCTAGACTCTCTTTGGGATCAGTTCTGGACAAAAAGAAAAGTCTTTGGGAAGGAGCAACTATGAAGGGGAAAGCCATCTCAAGATGTTCCTGGTTTCCAGCTTGCCTCTCTAGAGACTTTGGGGAATTTCTTCTTAGGTGAAATTGGAACCTTTCTCTTGAGTGAACTGAGGTATCTCCTAGTGAGATATAGCTCATTTACTCTGTATTGTCTGGTGTATTCTAATCTGTGTAAGTTTTCTGATTTCTGTTTGCTGTGTTCTCAGATAAATGATTTTGTTCACAACTTTCTATTTATGATAGTCTTTTGTGAAGCTAGTGTTTGGTGAGAAGGAGTCAAGCCTGCAAGGAGGAAGCTTGGGTATCCTTCCCATTTAAGGAATAGTGACTAGGGAAGTTAAATGCTTTGTTATCTTTAAATCTAAAAAAAAAGACCATTCCCCTGGACAAGAAATATTTTGGAGCCAAGGAGGTAGAGAGATATAATTCTAATCCAATATGCCTTTCTTTCTCTCTCAGAGGAGACCAAAATAGATAGTTTCATGGTTCTTTACTTCCCTCCCTTCCTGGAAGAAATCAAAGTCTCTGTTGGAGAGAAGTGGGCAAGATTCCAAAGATACCTATCAATGCCTTCCCTTGAGCTACATTAGAACAGCTCATGTGGACATATATAATTTATATGTCAACATATACCCTACATTTAAAGGAAATAAAAATCTGATGTGACCTATCGTTGATGAAGCCATGCTGGTTCTTTATAATCACAGCTTTTCTTCCTAGATATTCACCAATAATCTCTTTAATGATTCATTCTAGGATTTTCCCAGGAATCAGAGTCAAGCTCCCTGATCTATAGTTGAGAGACTCTTATTCTCTTCCTTTTGTGGAAAATAGGCACATTTTGTCCTTTACCATCTTTGTGGTACCTTTATGGAGTTCCATGATCTTTCAAATACCAAAGACTCTCTCATCAATATATCTTTTCTGCTGCCATTTATCAGTTAAATCCATAAGAGCTGATAAGATCACCAACTGAAGTAGTATAGAGATAGATGAGAAGAGGGCCCAGGACAGAACTCTGTGAGATATCCACCATAAGTTTGCATGCCCTAGCAAAATATATTGAGAAGGAGTGGTCAGATAGGTAAAAGGAGAACCAGGAAAGAGTCGTGATCTCAAAAACCCAGACAGAAAAGAGTATCAAGAAGGAGAGTGATCAACAGTGTCAAAGATATATGGAGAGGTCAAGAAGAGTGAGGACTGCAAAACAGCCATTGGATCTGGCCACTAAGAGATCATTAGTAACTTTGAAAGGATCTTTTTTGGTGAAATGACAAGGTTGGAAGCCAGATTGTAGGGGGTTAAGAAGTGAGTGAGAGGAGATAAAGTGGAGGCATCTATTATAGATGCCTTCTGAAGGAATTTAGTTACTAAGGGCAGAAGAGATATAGGATGATAGTAGGGATGGAAGGATCAAGTGCAGGGTGGAATTGAAGATGGGAGAGACATGGACATGTTTCTAGACAGTAGAAAATAAGTCAGTGGACAGGGAGAGATTGAAAATAAGTGATAAAGTAAGAATGACAGAGAGAAGAAACTCTTCAAGAAGACAAGATAGAATATGATCAATTGTGTAGGTAGAGGGGACCTTGGCAAAGAATAGGATTGATCACCTTTTAATATGAGAAAGGGATGAAGGAGAAGATAGTAGCAGAAGACATCTGAGTGATATGAGATGAAGAAGGTGGGAGATGTGGGAGCTCTTGGTGAAATAGTCTCAATTTTTTTCTGTAAAATATGAGTCATGGTTCTCATCTGAGAGGGTGGTGAGAGGGGAAGCCATGGTTTGTGAGGAGGGATGAAGAGGTTTGGAAGAGCTGCTGTGGAGGGTAGGATAATGAGTTGATAAAGGAAGTGTAGAAAGATTGAGGTTCTGCAATATAAATTTATAGCAGACCCAGTCAGAATAGTTGCATTATTTGCTCTATTTTTGTTTAGCAGCACATGGGGTAAGAGCAATGGCAGTGGATGGAGGAGTAATCCAAAGTCAAGGCTTGGCAGGGTGAAATCTATAAAATGAGAAGTTGACCAGGGACTCAAAAGAAGAGGGCAGGGAAAACCAGCTCATCAGGGGGTCAATATTGGGCAAAAAGGAAAGAATGACTAGTGAAGGGTTGATGGCTTATGAGAGAACTGAGGGGTTGGGGGATTGGAAGTCTTAGAAAGGTTGAAAAATAAAGTAGACGTAAGAAGGCAAAGGCGGGTATGGGAAGCCAATCCATTATGATTAGATAAGGGGATCTCAGAGTTCTTGAATACAGAGGTGTTGCCTTTGTGGTTGATGGAAAGAATAAGGGTGTAATCATCCTTGTCTGGCTGCGAAGGGCTCACGGTAAGTGGAGAGGTTGAGGCACTGAAAAATTCAGTTGTTGGGAGGTGTGTTGATCTCAAAGGCCTCTAGTTTGAGAACAGGGATGAGGGAGGAAAGAAAAATTGTGAGCCAGTTACTGAGCTCACTGAGGAAGGCAGGGGAGCTTCTTGGTGGTCTGCAGACAACAGCTACCAGGATTTTGATTGGGTGGAAAATATGGATTGTATGGATCTCAAAGGAGGAGAGGTTACTGTGTGGTGGCATTTGGAATAAAGGCTTGGAAGTGGCAACGGAAAACAGAAGTATTCCAACTCCCCTTCCTCAACCAGTGAACCTAGGGAAATGAGCGAAACTGCAGAAGGGGTGGCCACAGAGGCTACGTCATCAGGAATAAGTCAAATTCCCATGATGGCCAGAAGATGAAAGAAGAGGGAAAGGAAAAGATTTAAGATGAATGCAAGTTTGTTGCCTATGCAGAGGCCCAAGTTGAAGGAATGAGTAGATGGGGATGTGGGGGAGGGAGGGTTGATCTTCAGCCTCCTCTGGGAAAAGGATAGGTGACTTCCATTTAAAGACTGGCATACATCTAGTCATATCCTTCACATTCTAGTAACTCTGAATCCCTGTAGGTCATCATCCAAACCCCATTCTCCACCTTCAACCACATTCCCATCCCTCTCAACTTTAACTCCTCAAAGTTCCAAGCAATTCAAGGCCATGAGGATTAAGGAAAGGAAAGGGGAAAGAAAAGGAAGAAAAGAAAAGAAGGGGAGGAAAGAGAAGGGAAAGGGAAAAGGGAGGGAAAGGGGAAGGGAAGGGAAGGGAAGGGAAGGGAAAAGAGAAGGGAAAGGAAGTGGAGGAGAGGGGAGGGGAGGGAAGGGAAGGGAGGGGAGGGGAGGGGAGAATGTATTTATATAAAGCCTACTACATGCCAGGCACTGGGCTAAGTGTTTTCCGGTTGTTATCTTATATGATCCTTACAGGAATCCTAGGAGATAGATGCCATTAGTATCTGAGATCCACTTTACAGTTGAAAAAATTGAGGCAAACAGAGGTTAAATGACTTGCCCAAGCTCACATAGCTAATAAGTGTCTGAGAGTGCATTTGAACTCAGGTCTTACTGATTCCAGGTCCAAAATTCTATACATTGTATCACTGGCAACATCAGAGAGGAGAGTTTCCATGTGCAGAGTTTCACACATCCATGAAATCACAAGTTCAAGTGAACTGAAATGTACTTGGCACGGTGCCAGGTGCTGGGCATAAAAAGGTAAAATAAAATAGTTCCTGCACTTGTGGGGCTTGCCTTCTACCAGGACCATATGAGACGGGCACAGATAAGTAAAGGCAAAGTAATTTGGGGTGGTAGAAGGAAGCCTGATCAGAAATGCTTAACTCTAGATGTTTGGGGGATATTTTTGGATTGAATGATGGCTGTCATGGTGTCATGGTGTTCCTCTGGAGAAGATTTCTCTGTGATAGAGTAGTAGAAAGTAGAAATGCAGTGTGAGATTGAAGCTTACTTTAATTTATGTGATACTCCCCCGTTCCCCTTTAATACTGTGCACTCCTGAGAACCGTTAGGAAAGGGGGAGGGAGAAATATATGTTTGAAGCACTTTGCTGGAAATTTGAATTTCAAAAATGTCAATATTAGGTTCAGAAATCCTGACACCCAAGTTCATTTAAAAAATCAGCCCAAGGGGGTCTAATAATCCCATTTTTGAAATTACCATTTCTAGCCACTTACCTACCAATTAGAAGATTTTTTGAGTTAATTAGATGGCTAGAGACCTTTCGGGTCGGTACTGGTACTTACCCCTAGGCCAGTTAGAGGGCAGACCTGTCCAACAACAACCTCTATCCCATCTATCCTGCTGTTCTCCACTTGCAAGGCAAGGAGGGAGAATTGCAAGACTGAAGATCTTGCTTTGTTTTTCCAAATGAAGATCATGTTTCAATGACTGCTTACAGTAATAAAGCAAACATAGGGAGGAGAGGAGAAGGGAAGGAGAGAGAAGGGGCAAGAAAGGAGGAGAGGAAGAAAAGAGAGGGAAAAGGAACAAAGAAGAAAAAAGGAAAGAAGGGAAGAGGAGGAGAGGAGGGAAGAAGAAAAGAAGAGGATCATTTTTTTGCATTACATGCAAAACAATGGCTCCTATTGCCCCATTGTATCAAAACCAAACCTATCTGCTGGTTTCCCAATGCCTTACATAGTTCATATTCCCCATACAACAAGCCTCCATTTATCATTAGCCCTCTGCTCAGACCTTGCCCTTCCTCTGGAAGGCTCTCTCCTCCACTTCACTTATCTCCATCTTCCTCATCCCTCTAAGCCCAGCTTAAATCCCACTTCTTTCATGAGGCTTTCCCTAACTATTCTAGTCCACATTTATCTTCCCCTTTTCTGTTCTTCTGTGAAGCAAAGCTCTTTCTGTCTCTAGGTTGCATTTGTCTTTTCAGCTAGACTTTGAAGTGTTTGAGGAAAGGGACCATGTCACGTATTTCGTGTGTGTGTGTGTGTGTGTGTGTGTGTGTGTGTGTGTGTGAAAAACACCTAGAGTTTATACCCTGTATCCCTCTACAAAGTGTGAGGTAGTGTTCTAGTTGAAGTGAAAGGATTACTAAGCATTTGACTTAGACTAGTTATGTTCCTGAAAACCTTCAAAAAGTCAAGTCCACCAAGCCCTAGGTCATTAGAGAGCTAGGAGCATTGAGGGAGGCAGCTTTATGGCCTCTACCAGAGGCCATGATATCTTGCACTGAAGCTCCTGCCATGGTAGAAGCTATCTTATCCAGCAGAAGAATCATCCAATTTAAGGCAAGGTCAACATAGGCAGGGAGAGACAAAATTCAATATAAGAAGCATCTTCAAGAAGCAAGACCTCTAGGAATAAAGGATAGAGATGAAAAAATTCAAGAGAGAAGTCACATTAGTAACTGAAAATCAAGTTTCGGAGAGGAGTCACTCAGCAGAAGTACTGTGCAAAGAAAAGAATAGTATAAAGACTCCACAAGGAACAAAAGGATACTGGGGCCTTGTAGTTAAAAAAATAAAAATATGTGTATCTTTGGCCACATGTGTTCCCTTTATGTATACCATACTAGCTTCTCTCAGATGCTGTATTTATTGGTAAAGACATATGCTTCAGGTTTACGTGAGGTATTGTATATAACTGTTGTTCTTACTATGCTGTTTTAGCAAATGTCTTTGCTTTGTTCTATTAGATCTAATGGCTGACTAATAATGGTAATCTTACCAGTGTGGGCTCATGAACTATAGTTTTAGGATTGTGCACTCAAAAACTACCCTAGAATCGGTGACAGTTTTACTTTCATGGGGACCCAACTTGTTAATCTATGAGTTCAAGGACTTGAAAAAAGTAGCCCAAAGGGGATATAACATTTTTAACCCCATATCCACAGTACCTATGACAATGTTACACATATTTATTGCACAGTGTTGGGGATACTTCTCTGGAATAGGAAACTAAAAGTAAACCAATCTATTACAATTCCTTTGGGCAGCACCTGTGTGGATTTAACCACAGTTCTCATCTTCATGAACTTTCTTAATTCTGATGTTCATCATGTGAGACCTAGAACATCATGAGCTATGACCCCAGACTAAACAATTACATACTCATAACCCCCCCCAACTCACCACAAGAATGACACATAAGAAAGAAATTATGGGCAAAAACTGTGGGCACCCCAGTCACACTGTGCCTCCCAAAATTATTATTTTTCCAGTTCTATTCCCTCTCACAAATTCTGGACAGTTTGATCAAAGAAACACTAGAACATCTTTCTCATTATCTTATTAACAGCTTCAGCAGAACTCCCAGATTCAATCAGCATTTCTCTAGCTGTTCTCACCACTAAATATGGGCCAGTTTGATCCAAGAAGTACTAGTTCTCACTATCTGATTCTCTTAAGCATTTTAGCAGAATTGTCCATGATCAGCCACCACTGGATTCAAATGTTTCCTGCATTCTGACTACTTTTTTATTTTTGGAAGGGGGAAGGAAAAAGGAGAAATTTCAAGGTCACTTCCCAAGATAATTTTATTAACTTTGCTCTCTCCCATCTCAGTTTCCAGAAGTACTCTTCTATGCATACCATATTGTCACAGTTTTGAGATATAGTTAACATTAGTAACTCCTTGAATGGAAGGATGGATGGATGGATGGATGGATTTCATGACTTGCTTCTAAAGAGTCAGAATAAATTACTTTGGAATTTTTAGGTGAGGAATGGGGAAGGGGGACCACTGAATGCCCAAATTCTGAAGCTAAAGAACACTTTTTGAAATGTTGAGTTTCTTGAGGTGGTTGCTTAACTCCAGGTTGATGGGGTTTGGTTTAATTTGGCCTCATATGTAGTTCTTGCCAAAATTCCTTACACTGTCTTTCAAGAAACTGACTGAAGTTGATATCTGCTCCATGTTGACCCTATTTCTGTCTATGACTGTGTGTGAAAATGTGGTCCTAGCAGAATTGCCATTTGGAGAGAATTTTATCTTCCTTGATAGTTTTTTAGTTTCATTTTTTAATTGGAAAAATTTCAAATTTCTTCTTCTCTCATCTTCTCACTTGTGCATTTTTAAAATGACAGTTTCTGAGTCTATATTCCAGTGTGGATTACCATGAAAGTTGGTGCTGTCATATCACAAATGACTTGGACTAAACCAATGATTACTTATAGCATTTACCAAAATGGACTTTAGAACAAGTCAATTCCTAAAAAGGCATATATTTAAAATTGAGAAGAGCTATGTTCATCCCATTTAAGCCAATAGGGCTATTAGAAAAAAATCTAGGTAAAATGCACTTTAAAACATACATTCATCAAGTATTTTAGGGTCATGGGACATTTTAACACACCTTTTTTCATTTGATCCTTAAAACAACCCTGTAAGGTAGATAGTGCTCATATTATTAACCCTATTTTACAAGTGAGAAAAAGTGAGGGAGAGAAAGGTAGAGTGACTCATCTATGACCAACACATAGCCAAGAAGTGGCCAAATTGTGATTCAAAACAAAGACTCCTGAGACCGAGCTGAATATGCTTTCCACTGCATGATGCTAACTGTCAGGTATTTTTGAGGCTTTGGTGGGGTTCCATATTTCTAAGGTTATTCTTTAGTCATTTGTCCCTAGAATCTGTGGGCTCAAGTCACTCAAGGGTGTAGCAAAATTAGCATTAAGTAGAAAGAACTTGGGGCTTGGAATCAAAATACTTTGAGTCAGATTCTGCTTCTGTCTCGGAATAGGCTCTTTAATTCTGATTCTTAGTGTACTTACCTGCCAAATGGTCATAGCAATACCTCTTCTATCTAGCTCACCAAGAGGATGAAATAAAATGACAAATAAATGTGAGCTTTATCAAGGAAAGTTCTACTTTTGGTTAAAATATTCAAGATCATTTAAATCTTGTCCCTTAAAAAGTTTCAAATTCAATTGAATATACTACCACCCATTCCAAATTTTTTCTATATTCCAATTCAAGTTCTTTCATTTCTTGTTCTTTTAATGGTCTTGGGTGATTCAGACTGGAATACATTGGTAATTGAACTGTTTTTTCCTGATCACTTGAAATTTTTTTGAACCTAGAAGACTGGACTCTGGTGACATTTCTGCATGAGTTAAATCTTTCTGTTGATATCCTGTTTAGCTCCAGTACTTTTGGGAAATTTTTTTGTTTGATTTACTGAAATGTGAAACTCAGGCTCTTGCTTTAGTTTGTAAAAAGCTCCTGTGTTCTTCCAGTTTTGCAGTTGTTGGTTGTTCTTTTTTTTAACTTTGCTCCAATAATTTTTATTGTATCTCTGAATCTGAATTTTTTTCATCATCTACTGAATTATTAAAAATTTCCCATTTCTGTTCAAGCCAAGTGTTCATTTTCAATTTTTTTTCTTTAGGAATTTTAATTTAGCTGCTTATCTATACTGGATTTTCACCTGTTCTGGGTTCTGTTATGGTTGTTCTGTTTTTATTCTAAGGTTCTAGTTGCAGTCAACATAGAATTATGCTTTTCTAGAGATGATTTCTCCTTTTATGCTTTTACCACATTGTATTTCTCCAGTCAGTTAGAAACTCATTTTCAATTACTGATTTCTTCCTTTTTTCCACAGGCTTTTCAATACAATTTTCCTTGTGAAGTTTTTTTTGTCTTTGTCTTCTTTTGGTTGTTATTATTTGAGTTTATTTGGTGCATTCTTGCTGTTTTGAAGTAATGAAAGGCAGCTGGTGGTAAAAATCAGCTGGGCGCAGAATCAACTTCTCATTAAACCATCTTGCTAGAAATTCCCAAATTCAAATTCAACAAACATTCCTTAAAGCAGCTACTGAGTACAGGAAGGAGTAGAATGATATAATGAATAGAACACTGAGCTTGGAGTCAGGATGACCTGACTTTTGAAAATTTTGTCTCTTAACACTTACTAGCTGTATGACCTTGGGCAAGTTACTTAACCCCTAAATTGACTCAAGCAACAGTCTAAGTCATATCTACTAAATCAAAGATGATTTGTGATATGCATCTATGGAAAGAGTTTCTATACTGGAAATTCCCCTAAGCTGAAGAAATCATAGATCCTTTGTATTCCACTACACAGTGCATTGGGCTTGGGAACAAGAGAGTTAGAAAACCTGTAGAAGACATGCTCCCTCCTATCGTGACACTTACATTATATACAAAGATAAATCACATACATAGATGAGCTTCAATGAATCCATGATCTCAATGAAGTTGGTGCTACTTCCACTGGTGCAATCCATGCCCATTCGGACCTTTATATTCTGTACAATTCTTGTCCATGTCCACCCATGAATATTCCTTAAAAGCTCTAGCCAACACTCAGAAAACCTTCATCTGGGTCATTAACATTCCATAGGACCCAGTGAAGCACTCAGGTTATCCTTGTCTATCTCCTGCTTTTGCCACACAATTAGCCCACCTTTTCTCCCAGGCATATATTTCCTGGAAGATATCTTTAATGATACTTCTTTCATAAAAGTAATTGTTGACACTATGTTCTAACTTGCTTAAACTCACTACACATCTCCCCATTGCCTGTTGGATCAGCGACAATTTGGAACCTTGGTTTGCATTTTCTTCGAACAAAATGCCTCCTCAGTAATTAAGATAGTATAAGATTCCTTGAAAGATGCAACCGCAAAGATAACATTACTTAAGAAACCTTCAACTATCAGCATCAAGGAAGGAAAAAACAGTGACACATGTTTCCTAAAAGTGTTTGCCATTGTCATGGATAATGTCCTACACGAAGTTCAAACGGAAGTTTTATATGGATGGTGAAGGCTTCCAGATGTTTCTGTCTCTGGATTACATTGTATTGTTTCTATCAAGCCCCTTGAAATTGCAAAGCCCTCCTCAAGGATTTCCATGACTACCCAATATAGATTGTCCTAACCATTTATACAAGAAAAACCTAAGAGCTATAAGAAATAATACTAAATAATAAATGTAAGTGAAATATATATAAAATATACATTATATAGTAATTATTAACAAGCATTAGGGATGTTATATTCCCGGAACTGAAACCAAGCAAAACAGCTGATGGAAAATGAGGCCCAGTTCTCTATACATTGTGCTCATTTCACTTTTTTTTTTAAGGTTCACAACTTGTTAAAAAAAAAAAAAGGAAGGGGGGATTATTGCTGCTATGATCTCACAATGTCTTCTCATTTCTATTCCTTACTATAATTTGGCATTAATATTCGCCCTTACCCTGAGCAATCAATGACTTGATTGTATGTACACAGATATTTAATTGTGAAATGAATATGTTGGTAATTAGTCATTTCCTGTCTGTAAAGATATAATCAATTTCATTATTTGTGATATTCAGTCCTTTTTCCTAATACCTTCTCAAAAAAATATTAATAATATATAAATATATATTTCTGAATAGGCTACAGATCTTTGGTGTCTTTCATTTCTTGATCCTAAACCATATTTTCCAGCATAGCTTTTACCATTCTCTTTTATGTTCATCCTCACATTGTAGTCACGAAATATCAAGGTTAATGCTGACTTAGTTTGAAGATAAAGTTCTTTAAAGATGTCCTCTACTTCTTTTCCTTCTTTAACAAATGTTGAATATATGCTGCAATTATCTTTTTGAGGGGTTGTTTTTTAGTTATTTGTTTGTTTGTTTGAGGCTGAGTCAGAGAAGGGAAGGTGGAACTTGTGCTCACTATGAGTCTTACAAAGTGAAATAATTGCATTCCATAAAATTATATTTTCTTGTCATTCTATGCTGCACATGAAACTATCTCCATTAAATAGAGATGGTAGGATACTACACTACTAATGGAGTCAGAGGGGTGGAATTAAAATCCTACTAATATTTACATAACATCCTTTCTAGGACACTACTCCAACTTGCAATCACAAGGTTTGCAGATTGGGTCCCCACATGGTGGCTTCTATCTTTGGTTCAAGAGGAGGAAAGGAGAATCATAAATCAGAAAGAATTGGCAACACAGGAGCAATAGGTAAAATGAAGAAGGAAAAGTAGACCTAAACTTTGCCAGAAAAGGAAGAGATTGAGGATGGCCGTCTGTCCCTATGGCATCTCAGAACAGAAGACTAAGACTGAAGCCACTAGTTGCACCTGTCTTATAAAGCATTTTGCACAGTGCTTGGCATAGAGGAGGTACTTAATAAAGGCTTCCTTCCTTCCCTTCTTCTTTCCTTTTTTCCTTCCCTCCCTTTCTCCTTCCCTCCCTCCCTGCACAAATGAAGCTTAACAATACCAGACAGGAAACTACACCATAAAGCAGTGATCATCAATCAATCATTAAGCATCTATTAAGTGCCTATTATATCAAAAGACACTATGCTAGGCACTAAAAATATAAAAACAAAGGTGAAATTCCCTGCTCTTTAGGAACTTACAATCTAGTTGGGTAGAGAGGGAGAGCATGCACATATACCAAAACTATTCAATACTGATTAAAAACAGAAAAGTATATTGGTGGAAAAGAAGAGAAAAAGAAGAAACAGAAACAAATGAGAAAGTAATCCAGGGTTGGATAAACCCAAGAATATGAATGAATGGGAGAAGGTCTCCTTTATATGAAAAAAAAATATTAGGAAAACCACAAATGTAGTTTGGTAGACATTAGTTTTAAATCAACATCTTATACCATATACTACAATAAGTAGTGGAATACAAAAGGTCTCATCAGAAGAGGAATAGAGGAGAACTCAAGCTATCTTTCATGGTAAGGACTGAGAAAAGAACTGTTAATCAAATGAAGAATAAAAGCAATCATAAAGCACAAAATAGATAATTCTAATTATATACAATTTTAAAGCTTTTTAAAATGAAAGCAATAGAGGAAGATTTAGAAGAGAAATTGTTGAAGAGGAAATATATTTACACCAAGTATCACTGGTAAAAGCATAATATCCAGGATATATAGGTAGCTCATACAAATATATTACACTAAAAGCCATTCTGCAACAGATCAAATATGGATCAAATACGTCTAAGAAAAGCAACAATTTTTAAAAGAATGATAAACCATAAATGACTATTTTAAAACAGTCTCCAAATCATTAATAATGAGACAAATCGAAATTAAAGCTTTCTGAGTTTTCTCCCCATACCAAGCAAATTGGCAAAGATGATACAAAAAGGGAACAGTCAATGTTGGAGGGGCAGTATGAAGATAGGCATATTAATACATTGTTACATATAGTAAATTGGTATAGCAAATTGGTCCCACCTTTCTAGATAATCAGTTTAGAATTATACGAGAAAAGTGAGTAAACCATCTATATCTTTTGACCTAGCAATCCCCAAATTGGCATATATCCTGAGGAAGATGAAGAGAGAAGCAAAGCTTCAGTCCCTTCCACATATAGTAGTAGCCTTTGTGTGTTGTCTACTGGCTTTCCTGTTCTTTTCCCAAACTTTAACTTTTTCTTATTTTAACTTTAACAAAGAAATCATGTATATTTATGATGTTAAAAGGTAAGATATGTTGATAATATACAATACTATGCAAACATTTTATGTATTTCTGAGTTTCTAAACTTTTCCTATGTCATCTGCTGACCTTTGCATTTTGTCTGCAGCTTCCACCAAACTTCTGAAAATTCCCATTTAATTTCTTAAGCCAGTCTGCAAAATATTGAAACCATGCTGGAGAAAGTCATGGTGTGGAAGGGACAACTGTATAATATGTCATACAAAAATAGGTAATGAAGTACTCAGCCATGTTGGAACTACAACTAGTTGATTTCAATTAGAGAATCATTTTGGACTGGAAGGAAAATAGCAATGTAGGACTTTCAGAAAGACCAAAGTGATATTTGGAAATAGGAGTTAGCAAACTACAATCTGCAAGGCAAATCTGTCTGCCTTTGTATGATACGTGAGCTTACAATGCTAATAGTTAAATTTAAGAGCTGGATTAGAATCCACAAACTGTAGTTTGCTAACCCTTGATAAAGGACAACTTAGCATGGTTACCTACGCCTGAGGACTTAGCAAACTTGTTTGACATAACAGTGCAAGCAAATGACCATCTGTGAGGAAAAAAAGATGGAGAAGGTTTAGGGACAGAAAGAATATATCAATATATTGAAGGAGCTAGGGATCCTCCATGCTCTGCTGAATGGTGATGGTACTGAGCTCACATTGAGCTCTGAATTTCTAACGCAGTTCTCATGATCATCTAGATCATCAGGGCCAGTGGTTATATGTCAGTGATAAAAGGAGCAGAGTGAGATTAAAAGGAAGAGCTCCAATGTCTCCCAACCTCACCTGTGAAGTACCTCTCAGCCTACTACTTGACTATTTTACTCTGATCATCCTGATTTCTAGGATAATACAAGAATATTTATATATTTCTTCATTATCATAACTTCAAAATGTATCTCAACTAATCAACTAAACTTTAAGCTCCACCAGTTCATCAAATATTATTTATTTAATGACTAGGGAAAACATTTCTCAGTAGTAGCTTCTCCCTCTTTTTGTCTCTGTGTGTGTGTATGTGTGTGTGTATGTATCTGTCTCCATCTCTCTGTCTTTGTGTGTGTCTCTCCCCAGATCCCTTAATCTCCTAGAATTAGGCAAATATTAAAATTAATGAATGTATATAACAAAGAGTACCATGACCCTCACTGACTGGAAGGTCAGGTAGATTAGATTTTCACTTTCCTCAGGGTTCTCCAGTAGTACCTTTAAGGGGATTGGGGGAGTATCTAGACTCTCTACAAATGACTCCAGCCTACATAGATACTGTTCTCTCAATTCTAGGGAATTGGCCCCATGCATCCTACTTTCATTTAGCCACCAACAGTACAACTGGCTTTTACAAAGAAATATTTACTTCAAAGGTATAATCACAAATATAAAAACTTACTCCCTTTACACATGGGAGGCATAATCCTCCTCCCCACCTTGCACTGACTCAGTCTCCAAGGAGAGAAAAGAGATTAGGTTCATAGTTTAGCTCACTTCCTATATAGCATACAGTCCCATTTCCAAGTCCAAAATCCCTCTTGGACTTGAGTCTCAGGCACCCTATCTTCTCTGCTGGAATAACTGGATACAACTTGGAATCCTAGCTCCAGGATGATCACACCTTGGACTCCAGGTTCTAGTGAGGTCACTACTGGTGCCTGAAATTGAGAAAAACAAGCAACACAAAATAGAAAAAAATCACCCCAGGTTCATTCCTCAGAGAAGAATAAAAGGATGCAAGGACATGAAAGTCCTTCCCCACTCACTGATTCAGGTCATGACACCCATGCTATGAATGAACTATGATCTTCACCCTCTAGATGTGGCAGATTAGAATGGTCAAAAAGAGCAGCAAAAAGAATGCCAGAAAAGGCAACCAGCTTCATCTTAATAGTGTTAAAGACTCAGGCAGCCAATCAAAGGAAGCTAAACCTGCCTGTGTGGCTAGAGATGAAGAGACTTCCATATTAGACAGTCTGGATTTGTTCCAAAGACTCCTCGGGATACCTCCATGTTAGGTGAACCGGGAAAGCCCAGATAAGCTCAAGTTGCATTTATCAACAACAAAATCAATAATAAAAGAAAGACATAATTATTTACACTTTAACTATGAGAGACAGATCCATCTCCCTCCAAGTCCTTGGCCTCCAGGTGGCACCATAGAGTAGGGAGTGCTGGATCTTGAATCAGAAAAGCTTGAGTTCAAATCTAGATGCGTGATTGTGAGCAAATCATTTAACCTCTGTTTGCCTGAGTTTCTTTCAGTCACAAACAGAATGCCCCAGTCTCTCAAGTAATTACACTTCTAAGATCTCCACCATTTAGTTTGTTCAGTATAATAAGCAAAATGTCTTCATGAGAATTCTCTTCATCCTTTTCTCAAAATAAAGGTTAAAATAGTTCATCAAGAAAGAAAGTCTCTCTATCCTCTTTCTATGTTCTTCAACTTCTCTTTGGACATAACAGGACAACAGCCCCTGATTTTTCCTTAAGCCATCACTCTGAATAGTCTCTCTCCATATTCATTCCTTGTAGAATTCTCTTTAGGTTTGTTCATTAAACTGTCCTCAGTTAAGATCAGTCAGATAGTCCCAACAAGAAAGAAGCTTCTTCCCATCTTCTTTCATTCTTTCTTCTTGAAACTTTATCTCATAGATCCAAAATAACACACATACTTTCCCTGACTTCAGAAGGAATCACAGTTGTAACTATAACTCTTAGTGTCTTTGCTCTTAAAAAGACAATAACAATTTCTATGCTTTTGTAAGAGAGGCTTTTGAAACAGGCTACAATGTTTGGTTATGTTGGTTTTATGGTGAACAGCATTACCAGGTGGAGGAAGAGCTCTTAATCAGATTTATAGCTTTATTAATCTAGTCTGTTAGGCTTTGAACTGGCAAAATTTAATGGTGTCCTGGCAAATGTTTAACAACAAGCTCTCTGAAAAAGAAAATGTACTTGGGCACACTTTTAAATTTAGTCTATATTATTAATATTTTATCCATCTCTTTCTTAAGTCTAGACAGTCCACAAAACAAGACCTGATTTGTAGCATTTGACAATTTCCAAGATATAAATACCAATACTGAAAATTTGACAATCCACTCTGGGGTTTGAGCTTCCTCTGGCACACTTTTGCCTTGTCTTATTTGATTTGTCCACAAACCTAGAGTAAAATCCAGATGAGCTTTTGGTGCAAGGTTTCTCTGAGTTTTTCCAAGGAGGAACTTCCATGATGTGAATGTATATTTGTATCCCTTCCTCAGTGATCTAAACTGCAGGGAAGTAATTAGGAGAAACTATTTGTGTCTGATTCCCTAGGGGTGTGGCATTTGGTAGTTATTGGTACAGTCCCTGTGTGGTAAGGAGTTAGTGTTCCATTAAGGGCTGCGTCTATGAAAAGAAAGGCTTTTAGAAACAGATTCAGCAGTATTTCTGATATAATCCTGGCTCTGAAATTCTACTCTTTTCCCCTAAGGCCATGTTTTGAGAACCTAGCTATAATAAATTCTACATTATGGATCATTTAGAGAAACATATGTTCAACTTCATTATATGCTTGCAATGCTGAATATTCTCATGGACACATAACATACTTTTCCAGTAAGGGAAGAAGGAACATGTCAAATGAAGCAAAACATAATCTGGACTGCCTGGAATTCAAGATACAATGGGAACACAGACCTACCTACTGTAAGTGGGTGAACCTAGGAGTGGAATTGGAATGAATGACTTTGCTCAGAGCATCTAACCAGGATTAATCTTAGATCAGCAAAGGACATCCTTTGTAAGGATGGGAAAAAAAGATAAATCTCTTTCTGGGTAGAGTAGTAGCAAAAGACTCCATGACCTTGGGAGGAGTCTTGACAAGTTCAGTTATGTAGATAGTTCAGGGAGTTTGGGAGTCAGCAATCCTGTGCTAAGTAAAATTCTTCTATAAGAGCTTTTGATTTCCTGAACCTTATAATTTCTGTTTCTTGAAGTATTTTTTCTCCTTTCTCTCTAAATATCCTCAGAAATGCAACCCTGTACTGTAGCCGGTAACAAAGGGTTACTTCACCAGAGAGATTGGTCAGCCAGGGCCAGTTCATGTAGATACATATACTGGTTGCAGATCCTCTGGAGGCACAACGGATACAGCATGGTTCTTGGAGTAAAGAAGACCTGAGTTGGAATCCTGCCTCCGTCACTTACTAGCTATGTGTTGACCCCTCTCAGTCTCAGTTTCCTCAACACGGGATCATAAAAGCCGTTACCTCCCAGAGGTGTCGTAGGGATCAAATTAAATAATATCTGTCAAGTGCTATGCACATGTTCTTTATAATTAATATTATTGTTGTAGTACTATATAATATTACGGAATCTGGTGCTATAGTCGATTCTGTTGCAATAGGATGGACATTAGTCAATTTTGTTTAAAATTAGTGAAAAAGGAAGTCCTGGAGCCAGGTAAAAGTTTGCCTGGGCCCACGCAGAAGAGTAGATTCATGGAAGATGAGCGCTTCAACCAGCAGGGCCCACAGCTTTGGGTGAAGGCCTTTCCATGACCAGATAGATAGTCAAGGAGCAAACCTAGAGGTAAATGCCTGTTTGTTACTTTTCCACAGTGAAAGGGGGCTTAGTAGCTTCCCCTTAAGGATTAATGTGATTAGGAAGGACAGAAAAAAGCCCAAGCTACCCACCTGGGTCCTTCTTTCTGTTGTCTGTTTACTTCAGGTTTGAACAGAACAGTCCAAGTCTGGGAGCGGGGGAAGCGCAAAGATCAGGGCGAGTAGTCAGTCCAACTCCAGCAAGGAAGCGCAGACAAAGCAGGCTGCAGATAAAATGAATTCCTTGGCTTAATTTGGATCTTCTAGAAAGGGAGAGGTTGCAAACATTGTGAAGGATGATCATTTTTTTTTTTTTGCTGGTTTGCCCTCAAGTTCAGCTACCTTTTGTTGTTGTTCTCAGCCCTTGATTCTTCATTCCATTTATAGAAAAATAAACAAGAGTGCTTCCCTAGGATTTCACGTGTGTGTGTGTGTGTGTGTGTGTGTGTGTGTGTGTATGTGTGTTTCTGGACAGTTCCTTCCTTATCTTGACTGTGGGTAATTTGTCTCCAAAGAACAATTTATTCCCCTGGCTTGGCAGCTAACCCCTTGGAACTTTATGGAAAGTGTCCTAATCCTCATTAAAGTGCCCTGAGCTAGCAGAACCCAGCCAAGCCTCCGCTAAAAGATAGAACTGCTTAATTCTTATTTTCCTTTTTGGCTGATAGCCAGAACTCCTTCTCCTCTCAGACATCCACTCAGAATTAGATAGGCTTTGGAGTGGAATTGGACTTGATCAAACCTAGCAGCTCCGGGCCCCACCCAAGAATATTACAACAAGCAAAGGTTTGCCAGCACACACTTAACACCCAGCTCTCCTGGGGAGGAAAAGTTACATCTGGACACATATTCAAGTTTAAATCACATTAACATTTTCTCCATCATTTAAATAAGGCTAGACAATCAGTAAAATTAAAAAAAATCAATCCCTAATTCTTAGTAATTTCCAAACTGTAAAAAGCTATGCCAGGCACTGTGCTTAATGCTTCACAAATATTTGATTTACAAATTTACATATCATTTGATCCTCACAAGCTTAGGAGGTAGGTATCATTCCTGTTTTACAGTTAAGGAAACTGAGGCAGACAAAAGCTAAGTGACTTGCCCAAGGTCCCACAGCTCATAAGTGTTTGAAAACAACTTTGACTTGCTGGGAGCTCTCCCCACTACACCACTTGGCTGCCTCATTAATCCTTTAGAATCATGGTTGATCATTGCATTGATTAGAATACTTGAGTCTTTCAAATTTATTCATTTTTACAATCTTGTTGTTAGAATATAAATTGTTCTGGTTCTGTTTAATAGAATCTTAGTCTGTCTTTCAACAATCCCTTGGTTTCTCCTAACTCACTGGGTGACTTTTGGGTAAGAATTTTATTTCCCCCAGTTCTTCCTTTACAATCTCATGAAAACTGACTTGCTTGAATTTGTGGTTTTTCAGTTGTGTCCAACTCTTCATGACCCCATTTGGGGTTTTCCAAGCAAAGATACTGGCATGGTTTGTCATTTCCTTCTCCAGATCATTTTACAGATGAGGAAACTAAAGTAAACAGGATTAAGTGACTTGCGCAGCGTCACCCAACTAGCAAGTGTCTGAGGCCAGATTTGAACTTAGTAAGAGAAGTCCAGGTCCAGCACTTCATCCACTGTGCCACCTAGCTGTTCCATGCTTGAACTAGATAAACTAGATAAAGTTACTTCTAATATTCTGTTTCAATAATTCTACTTGCTCATTTAGGCGCCCTCTGAGCTTGGGAAGCATAGAGTAGGGATAGTTATCTAGTCCCACCACTGTCTGTTGTTTGATGGTAATTTGGTCTTTTCTAATACACAAGGAACCTCAACCCCACTCCCCTCAAACCATCCTCCTTCCTGCCCTAGCACTTGGCATCTTCCAGTTTTCTCCCTGCCATTCCCTCTTCTCTCTGAACTAGCTTCCTTACAACCTAATCTTGAAACTGTGTTTCTTTTTCTCTCGCATTTTCCCCTGTTCTTTGAAAACAGAGAATTCCTCTTGGGTATTTTTAAAGGGATTTGCTACAACTTTCAAAAGAGAAAGCAATGGAGGGGAGCTAATAAGAGTATAATCTACTTGTCACAGTATCTTGTAGAAACCAGAAACGTTAGTGAGACCCTCACCCTTGACAAGGTGGACCAAAGTCACCTCGGTGGCATCTCTCAAAAATAATCTCTATGGTTCATACCAGGGTCTTCTCTAGGAGTATCAGTTTGAGTCATCTCTCTAATAGCCTTTCACTACCCTTAAAATCATTCAGACAAATCAAAAATCAGATAGAAGAAAAAATGCAGAGAAGGAAGTTGCTTTTGCTTCTTTCAATAATTAGAAAAATCTTCCTCTTATTTTTTGGAAGACCATCAAATAAATAAACAAATGAATGAATGAATAATGGCTAGAATTTATATAATATATATTCATTTTGACCATGCAATCCTGAACATTTAAGCAGGGAAAACTATTATTCTGAAAGATCTTATTTTGAGAACAGTATAAAGTTGCCAAGACTAAGGAACGTCATGGTTCTGGGCTCTAGGGCCTGATACCAGTCTAAGGTAATGAATAGGAGAGGCAATTTCATGCCTAAGGGCAGAACCAACCATCATTAGTCTAGCTAGAGGAATTTGCTTCAGAGGAATTTGAACCAATCAGGACAGAGTGAAGAACTTCTAGCTCTCAGGAAGTAGGAGGGTGGGAATGAATGAATGAATATTGTAAAGAAAAAGAACTCTGGAAGACTTAACAATTTTGATCATTGCAATGACCAACCACTCCTCCATGGGACATATGAGGAAGTATGTTAGGCCAAAGCCAATGGCAAACGTAAGCAAAGTAGAATTTTCTGTGGTTATTTTTTCTGGAATTCAATTTCTTAGACTCTGGCTAAATTGTAAATATCTAAAGGATTAATCTCCTTTGAACCCTGATAATTCACAGCTGTACTGAGTCACATAGGTTTCATGCCTTCTGGTTCTGAGTCAATCAGTGGACAAGTCTTTGTTATATATTCTGGGAGGTTGGCACTTTGCTTTCGCGGCTCGCTCATGTGAAAGACCTTGTGATTCCCTGGACCAGACACTGGGTAGCTGTTTGTTAAGAGCACCTCCCTCAACTACTCAGATATTAGTTCTCTACCAGTCTGGTGGTGTATGTAGGTGGTTGGAGCCCTGTCTGTTGAATCTCTGTACTAATGTCTATACTTATATTTTCTATACTCACTTATTTCAACTTGTCTGTCATTAAAGTTGGTCATTTAAAGGGGTTGACCCCTTTAAAGTTGCCTTTCCTTTAAAAAATCAGATCAAAGAACCTGTGCTAGTAACCTACTCTGTGTGCTAGTGTGGTTGCTAATATACCAACTTGAACCAACTCTCAAGAGTCACAAATTGTCAACTTTTCAGCATGAATGTTTATGCCTGAGAAATTGGCAAATCAAAGTGTGATTGATTGTTCCATTGATTATCTAGACTTAAGAAAGTGATGGAAAAATGTTAATAATGCAGATTAAACTTAGAAGTATGTCAAACTGTATCTTTTCCCCCTGCACTGCTACACGATACTCATTGATTGACAGAGAGATAGGAGGTTCAAGGAGCAGGTTGAGATAGACATTTTAAGACATAGTCCAATTGTGAATTTATTTTTCTTGATTTATTTCTTACAAAGGCGGGTTTTTCTCCCCAAATGGGGTGAGAACAGAATTTGGGAAGTATATAGCAATGGTGAGAACAAAAGAAAGGAAGGTCATTGTGGCAATTTTTTTAACCACAAAAGAGAACAAAATATGGTTCAAAAGGAAATACAAAACAGTATAGTTTCTAAATTCTGTCAAATTTTGCATATCATTTTTTAAAATACAAGCTATATATAGCAGGGATTTATGGTTTTATGTACAGTCTTCTATTTCATTACTTCAATGAAAATGTTCGTGTGTGATGAAAGTCTGGATTGTTTACCACCTCTCAGAAATTTGAAAACCTATTATAAATGCATTTATTCAAGGCCATCATGACCTGGGACAAGTCATTTAATCCTGTGAGCCTCAGTTTCCTCATCTGGATAATGAGTTGGAGAAGAAAACGGTAAACCACTCCAGTACCTTTGCCAAGAAAACTCCAAAATGGGGACACAGAGTTAGACACTACTGCAATGACCAAACAACAAAAATGGATTCTTTCCTTCTTCCTTACCATTTAACAGATGGGTTTAAAACAAAAACTCTACATTGTTCTTTATATTACCATCAAAGACTGACAAAGGAAATGAAAAGCAAGGGAACTCATCTGCTTATTTAACAATTCTAGTCAAAATTTTGGTGGTAATAGAGGTTGAGGACACTAGCCTAAAGGAGGTTTATGGATAATCTGTAGATTTAACAATCCCTATTTGAGGACTTAGTCTCAAATCCTACCTCTTGCATTTATTAACTCTGTGTTCTTGGACCAGCAACTTAATCTTTCTAGCTCTCAGCACCTCAACCTTAAAATGGGAGGGTCTGGACGATATCAAAGGTATCAAACTCCAGGTCCCGGCCAGGCAAAACTCCTCAGTGCAGCCAGAAACTGATCAAAATGTAATTGAGTAATGTTTAACAAAATAAATAAAAATACAACATAGATAATGTTAACTGGTGGTTTTCTAAATCTACATCCAGCTCTCCAAGTTAGAATGAGGCCAGCTGTGATCCTTTCTATTTGAGTTTGAAACCAGCACCAATGGATTTTAAAGTCATCTGTTACATCTGTTATCCTATCTGGTTTCAACTAACTCCACCAACAAGATGCCCCTTTCAGGTTAAGCTTGTGACTTCTAAACACAGCAACAAGCAACAGCTCAAGCCCTGACAGGCACTGAAAGAAATTATTATTTTTCTATTATTTTGTTGTTGTCCTTTGTTCTTGAAGAGGAACAAAATGACATCACTATGATCAAGTGAAATAAATCATATTATTATATTAATAACCAATTATTAAATTAGTATTAAGGTTTTTCTTTTCTGTTTCCTCATTCAGGGACCACAGCCTTTTGTTAGTCAGTCAGTGCATTAGCCTCTGAAGGACATTGCTGATAGATGAGATTGCCCAAATCCTCAGCTTTATGTCCTGCCATCTCAGGTGGGACCCCACCCAGCAAAATCTTAGAAACAGAATCTAATCTAGTTGAATCCTTACCCTTAGGATAAACCCCTGTCCTTGAACAGTTCATTAGAATTTAGGGTGACCCAGCTTGTGAAAGAGAAAACCAACCAGAGTGGTCTGGGTAGAGATGGATTTCTTTGTCCAGATTGCTCATGATCATCATGTTCTCAACAGGAGGAGCTGAAAATTGTTAGCCCACCCCCTCATTAATATGCTCATCCATTATTACTTGTTCACCAATCAGGCTTGATTTTTACCTGTCAGGGGCATCTCCTTTTCCAAAGGTTTCCAAAGCATTTAAAGATCTCCATGGTTTTGTCATTGGTTACCAAGAAAGACTACTAATCATCAATTTATTGATTATTTGCTAGCCTAATCAGTAAATTAGTTATTAACTACACTACCTAGAAACTCTGTCTCTTGTACTTTTTATTTGCCACAACACCAACTACCTCAGCCTTTTCTTCCCACTGATTAGATGACCAGAGAATAAAGTACTAAGCTCCTCTCAATGCCTTCCTTTACAGAGGACAAAAACTGAACTCAGGTCATTCCATTTTGCATCTGATATTCTGCCAGGTTTTAACTCTACAGAACAAAATATTCCCTCCCCACCCCTTTCCTGCCTCCTTTTGTGTTTTATCTCCCCCTTCAGATTGTAAGCAGCTTGAGGGTAAGGACTGTCTTTCTTTTTATTAATTATATCCTCAGTACTTAGCATAGTATCTGGCACCTTGGAGGCAATTAATTTTTTATTGTTTTTATAGGATTGGAAGGCCCATTCTTCTCCACAACTCTGTTTCTATGATTCCCACTAATAATTCAGAGCTCAGTGTTATAAATATTGTGGCCATATTTCCTGAATTTAGATACATGGCCTAAGCAAAGGATATTTATTCCTTTTGCAAAGTCTCCTTAATAGTACATTTTTTTAAGTGAGTGTGGTAGTCTTAGTGCTGAAAGATGGGGAAAATGCACTTCCCTTACTTCTCCTAGCAAGCGAGAAGGAGCCTTGGGGTGGGTGAAAAGAATGGTAGTTATCACAATAACACTTCAAAAACAAAATCATCATATTCAGACTTATGTTTTTGTAAAGGGGAAAAATGCACACAACTGATATGGGACCACAGAGTTACTCATCCTTACAGCACTGAGGTCAGGCTCCTCTTAGGGAACACTCAGAGGGCCATTTGTCTGAACTCATTCAAGTATTTTTGTTGTTTAGTCATTTCAGTCTTGTTTGACTCTTTGTAACCCCACTTGGGGTTTTCTTGGCAAAGATACTGGAGTGGTTTGTCATTTCCTTCTCCTGCCCATTTTACAGATGAGGAAACTGAGGTAAACAGGGTTAAATGACTAGCCTAGGGTCATACAGCTAATAAGTGTCTGAGGCTAGATTTGAACTAAGGTCTTCCTGACTCCAGGACTTGTGTTCTATCCGTCATGCCACTTAGCTGTCCATTATTCAGATGTTATCTTGACTCATTAAAATCATTTATTTGCTTCTGTTCACATCTCTGCCTCCAGTCTGATGTCACTAATAAGCCCTCTGTGGGTTCCTCAGATCCTCATCATTCTTAGAAGTCTAAATATCACAATGAAAATTCCAACTCCATTTTTTTTAAAACTGTTAATGTTACTTAAGAAATGAAGGTTTTTTTTCTTCTGTTTTCTAAAAGCACTAGCCTAGATTAAAAACTAATAAACTAAATGTCAGAATTAAAGTCCTAAATCATTTGTCCCATGCTGAAAAGAATTAGAATAAAGATGTTTCATTTGCGAGGCTTCCTGTTTCAGTAATCTTGCAATCATTTATTCAACAAATATTTACTGTATATCTATATTGTGTCAGGTATCATTCCAGGTACTCTCAGGCATACGAGATTAATAAGGCAGGGTCTCTGCCCCAAAAGAAACTTGTGATCCATCTGTGTCATAAGATCAAGTAAGGAGGTTATAATGCCAAGGGGTAAAAATACACCTGTATTCCAATAATTTTAATACATTGAGGACTGTCCAAGTGCCACAAAAGAAGCATAAGAGTCGGGGGGGAAGGGGGATCACATCTAGGGAAGGCAGAAAAGAGTCTGGGAATGCTTCACAGAAAAAAGTGGTATTTGAGCAAGACCTTATGAGATAGGTAGGATTTTAATAAGTAAAGGTCATTCCCAGTGGAAAATATAAGAGCTAAGGTAGAGAAGAAAGAAATCATAGAATATGTTTATGGAACATTGAATGCAGTTAGCCTAGAACATAGTGTACATGAAAGAGAGTAATAGGAGAGAGGAAGGAGGAGGAGGAGAATTGCACTATTTTATTATATTATGTATATATTATATCATGTATATGTCATACTATATTACATTATGTTATGTTATGTCATATCATATTATATATTACACTATACTATGTTATATTATACGATATTATGTTGCACCATGCTATGCTGTGCTACGCTCTACTATGCTATGCTATGCTATGCTATGTTATGTTACGTCATACTTTAAGGTTTGCAAAGCACTTTCCATATATTGACTCAACTGATCCTAATCACCCTCTGCCTCTCACTATCGCTCTTACTATCCTCATTTTACAGATGAGGAAGCAGGGGCTTGAAGAGGTTGAAGTTCTTTGCCTGTGGTCACACAACGAGTCAGTGCCTGACTGCAGTCCTGTGCTGTATCCACTCTAACATTCAGCTTCCTTGAAAGGCATTTGCTGTTATTGTTCAGTCATGTCTGACTCTTCTTGACCCCATGGACAGTTTTCTTGGCCAAGATGCTGGAGTGGTTTGTCATTTCCTTCTCCAGTGTGTCCTCATTTTTACAGATGAGGAACTAAGGCAGATAGGGGTTAGGTGACTTGCCCAGGGTCACACAATTAATAACTGTCTGAGGCCTCTTTTGAACTCAGATCTTCCTCACTCCAGGTCTGATGCTCTGTCTACCACACCAACTAGTTTTCTCCTGTACTGGATTCAGATAAGGGAGGGTTTCAAATGCCAAGTTGAACTTAACCGATTAATTAAAACTTGTTGAGTCCCCTCTCCCACAGAATTGCTGTGTACTGGTCTAGTACCACACATTTGGGTCCAGAATAATTGACATGATTTTGTATAATTAGAGATGCCAGAACCTCCCATCTTTAAGATGTTTGAGATTCTCATTGCTAAATTTCAGATTTGCTACTTGGAAGGAATATTATAATAAATCAGTAAGAAAAAGGAAAGTCACTGCACAGGGAAAGCTTTTCAGTATTGAACACAAACCACCTCTTCAGAGCTTTACCAAGAAGTGGGCATTAATAAATATCTGTTGAATTGAATGGACTTGTCCCCCTAACATCATGAGCTTTACAACACACTTCAACAGTGTCTGTGCACTCATACTGCAGAGGGGGCCCCCATATGCAGACACATCTCATGCCATCTTAGTACAGAAAAGAAAGAAAATGATTCCTCCTCTCATTAGGTCTGTTTTGTTCTGAAGGAAACTGTTACAAGTAATAGTCTTCCCTGAATATAGATTATAATGGAAACACTGAGGAGACCTTAAAAATAGATCCTGCAAATATGATCCTATCATAGAATTAGTCAGTTCAGCACAAATAAACTTAGAATTTAGGACATGACAAGTGTGAGAAAAGTCCTACAATCCATTCCTGCTGTCCAGGCTCTTGGTTCTGACATTAGTGCGATTACCAAAGGGAAAAAACTGCAGAGGCAAAAGCTCTGGGTCTGGAGTCAGAAACCCCAGTATTGTATGGTGCCTCTGAAGTCTAATAGCTAGCTGCCTGATCCTGGCTAAATTCATTTAATCTTTCTGGGTTTCTGTTTTTTCGTCTATAAAATGGTGATGATGATGATGATGGTGATGATGATGGCAGCTAAGTGACACAGCACCTGGCCTGGCGTCAATAAAGATTCGTCTTCCTGAATTCAAATCTGGCTTCAGATGCTATGTGACCCTGAGTAGATCACCTAACCCAGTTTGCCTCAGTTTCCTCATCTGTAAAATGAGTTGGAGGACATGGCAAACCGCACCAGTCTCTTTGCCAAAACAAACCCAAATGGGGTCATGAAGAGTTAGGCATAATTGATGTAACTGAACAATGACAACCATACAATAATGGCAATAAATGCTATCTGATTCGTAAGGATTAAATGAGACAATTTATACAAAGCACTTGGCAAACTATAAAGCTAAAATTATATAGACATCAGATAATATTGAGGTATCTAGGAGGCACAATCAATATATTTTGTCATGGTTTCTCCTTTAGCAGCCTGTCTTAGGACACACTGCAGAGGCTTAACCTGGAAAAATAAATAAAATAGACTATTAGATTTGGAGTCACAGCAAAGTCAGAGGCCCGCCTTAGATACTTACTAGCTGTGTGACCCTAAGCAGGTCCTTTAACTTTTAACTTCTATCAGTTTTTACATCTATGAAATGGGGTAATAACAACCCCTCTCATAGGATTGTTAAGATCAGCTGAGATGACACACGTAAAGCACTTTATAAACCTTAAAACCTTTTGTGCTGAATTATGACTATGGTCATTCCACAAAGATATATTAAGCATCCACTGCCTGCAGAGCACACAGTGAAGGACTGGGGAAGATAAGATGTAATTCCTATTCTTAAAGGGCTTACAATCTAGTGGGAATGAAACAAACTAGGGTAATTATGATATAAAGTTATATGTGTTTATCTCAAAAATACAAAAGAAAGAGTTAAATGGGATCCAGTTAGTCACAAACCAGGACAAGGACAAAAGTGGGGAATGTGCAGCCTCAAGACCACATGTGGCCTCTAGGTCCCTCTAGGTTCTTTGACAGTCAAGAGGTTGCACTTGAGGACCTAGAGGGCTACATGTGGCCTCGAGGCTGCAGGTTCCCCTCCCCTGAACTAAGAGTTTTCAATATATCTAGATGGGAAAGTTTTTCAGTTGCAGGGGTATGGTAGTAAGTCTTTAAAAAATGGCTCCCAAAAACATATATATGTGTGATATGTGTGTGTGTGTGTGTGTGTGTGTGTGTATTTACAGGAAACACTTCTAAGTTGCACTTGCATTATTAACACTTCCTTCATCACTTTCTTAAGTCTGGACAATCAACAAAATAATAAATCAAGTCCTATTTGTCTATTTATGAGGAGTAAATGCTCACTGAAAATTTAATGATCAGTTATCTGGAGCTGGTATGACCTGGTTATAGTGAGCCCTTGGATTTAAGAAATGGATTCAGGAGGGGATGTAAGGAAGGAAAAAGATATTCCAGGTGTAAGGAAAAGAGTGAGTAAAGGCATGAAGGAAAAAAAGACCAAATGAGACATGGTGCCTTTTAGTAGAAAGAGAAAGTAGCAGGACCTGGGCTTCAAATCCCATCTCAGCTGCTTACTACCTTACAAGTGATCTTGACTTCACTTTACCTTCCTGGGCCTCAGTTGGCTCATCTGTAAAATGAGGGGTTGAACTAAATGGCATCTAAGTTCCCCTTGACCATCTTGGGTTTTAGGCAACAGAGATGTATTCAGTTTCCTTGGACTCTTAGAGACATGTTAAGGAGTAGTGCAATAAGGAAAAGGTATGATAGCACTAAAGCATTGGAGAACCCTGAATGCCAAGCAAAGGAGTCATAATTATTAGAAAACAACACTGCAGGACAAGTAGGCAGCTAGATGGTATGTGGATAGTGTCCTGGACCTAGAGTTAAGGAAGGCATGGGTTCAAATCTAGTCTGCCATACTTATTCACCTTGTGACCCTGGGCAGGTCACTTTAACCTCTGTCTGCTTCACTTTTGTCTTCTATAAAATGGGGACAATAACAGAAGCTACCTCTCAGGGTATGAGATAAGATTTGTAAAGAACTTTGCAAACCTTAAACAGTATATCGGTGTTAGCTGGTAGTAGTAATGGTAGTAGTGTTGTAGCAGTCTGAGAGTTACAATTCAGAGGTACCAGTGTTACCGTAATCATCATCATCATTAAACGTCGTAAATAAGCAGTTAGTTCATGGGTTGATAATCTTCGTGATGGTAGAGGCAATAATTGACATAAAGTAACTTTCATGTGCACGTGGGACAAGCATCAAGATTTATAGATCTAACCCCATCCAACCCAGCACTCCTCAGTGACTGAGAGGTTACACGGTAGATTCTAAAATCAGGAAGTTGTGATTCAGTTGTGTTCAAATCTTTGTGACTCCATTTGAAGTTTTCTTGTCAAAGGTACTGGAATGGTTTGCCATTTCCTTCTCCAAGTGAGAAAACGAAGGCAAATAGGGTTAAGTGACTCATCCAGGGTCACAGAGATAAAAGGATCTGAGACTGGATTTGAACTAAGGAAAATGAGTCTTCCTGACTCCAGGTGGAGCATTCCATCCACTTTGCCACCTGAATCCAAATCTGGCTTCAGATACTATGTAACCCTAGGCAAATCTCTTAACCAATGTCTACTTCAGTTTCCCTATTAATAAAATGAGGATAATGATAGCATTTAGTTCTTAAGGTTGTTGTAAGAATCAAATGAGATAATCTTTGTAAAGTGCTCAGCACACAGTAGGTGTGCTTGTTTGCCAGCCTTACTTCTTCCCCACCACTTTGCTGTTCAATCTAGTAGATGAGCTTGGTTGCACTTGACAGAGAGTCATTGGCTCTATGGACCATATTAACCTAAGCCTCAACCACTGGGGCAACCCTGAAGCCTTGATCAGTTGACAGTGATCTGAAACAAGAATGGATGCAGAATGGGCCCCTAAAAGTATGTATCGGAGGCAGGGGTGATACTAGGAAGAAAGAAAAAAATAGTCATACCTGATGGGGAGGGGAGATGAAAGGGAGCTTGAAACAAACTCAGGCAACTTTTCCCAAGCCCTCTGGGACAATTTCAATCATGCCCTTCAGACTCACCTCTCATTCCTCAGGTTGCTCCTGAGATTGGTTCTCAAGGTAGGCCTCCTGCCATGACACCTACACTCTCCACTGAAGATAAGAGCTCTTCCAAGGCTCTTCTAAATGGCTTTCTCTACAACACCATGAGCTAAGTGTTCCAAAATCTTGTGGTATGTTCAACCTTGGTAAAGTATAATCATTAGGCCCTAAGTTCTTTGACAGTAGAGACAGTCTTTTGCTTTTTTCTCTATAGTTATCTCTTCCACATTCCTCCTACTCTTCCCATTGTAGATTCAATATATCACAGGTTGGCATAAGAAATTAAATGGGAATTTGGGTGGAATTTTTTGGGAGCCCTGACAATATGCAAAGGCCAGAGGGTGGCATAGATTATGATTAAATACTTAATCAAACTGTGCTGTAAGATACTGTAGACACTGCATAAAAGAAAAAGAAAAAATTCAGACTTATTCTCTTGTATGAAGGAAGAGCCAAAACTTTATGTGGATTTTCTAGATAGTGGGAGCTATGTGCCTCTAATTCCTATGACGTGGAAGGGATAACTATACATACACAACACTCAGCACAGTGCCTGGAAGGTAGTAAGAGCTTAATAAATTTATGTTAGAAATTTGTACATGTTAGTGTTCACGAGAAAAGTGGGAACATCCAACATCAGGCAGTAAAAATTCTATACACTTTTGTGAACAAAGATTAGTTTGATTCTTCTTGTTATCTTTTTCTTGCTCTTCTAGACTTATCCCCCAAAAGTCTAACCAGTAAAGTCAAGTTCTAAGACAAAGAGTTATATTTTATCTGTCTGTCTGTCTGTGTTCATCCTTCGTTTTTGAAGAAAACCATGACGTCAGAGAAGTGATGACATGACTTGCACTTACTTGACTTTGTTTTGAGTGAGGGAGGGTTGTGCAAAGTCACCAACCTCACTTTCCCCTCCTAAGTCATCTGGGTCCAGTGATCAGATATTCATCAGGATGACTGGAGAAAGCCCAAAATGCAATGGGAGACCTTGGTCTATTCAGGTACTCACTTAGGGTGAGATAACACCCATTCAGTGAATAGTCATCTTTAAGAAGTAATCAGGGAATGGTCCCTTTAATGAAAGAAATAAACAAGTCAGTGTTCATATTGAAACCCAGAAATATAAAATGTTGGTTTGAAATGACCATATGTAACATATGCCTTATAACCAATTTTCATTGCACTCCAATAAGTCCCCATTGTCTCAGCCTTAAAAGTCCATTGCTGTGTAAAAGTTTTGCTGGAGGGATAAAACCTAACAATTGTTTAAATAAAGTTTTCAAAAAGAAAAGTATTTTCTAAGTAATAAAGTTATATGAATTTTCATTTAAATGAAGGTTAAGGTTTGAAAAGATTAACAAGAAAACAAAATTTGACTTATTGACAGATATGACCTTAGTAATTTATCAGGTTTGGGAGAAAGATAGGAAATAACCTAAGGGCTCTGTAGTTTTGGTCATCTTGACCTAAGTTTTTATACCACTAGTTGACAATGGCAATTTCTTGATGACTTTGGCTGTCCAAAGATATCCATCACCATTCCCAAATGAGGAGATGCCAAGCAGGCTGATAGCGCAGGAGTCACCCTTAGATTTGTTTACCATGTCAAGAGTGACAGATTCAACAATGTTGCCATGACTGATGATATAGCTAGAGCTCTCAGTGCTCACATGGGGACTAATTTCTACCAGGAAAAACAATAACTCATTTGGGGCCTCTACAGAAATGATATTTAGAAACAATCCTGCTTCCAGAAGAAAAAAATTAATTCTTCTGTTTCATATCCCATCCAGTCATACACACAGGTCATTTTACTATCTGACAGCCACCACATCAAATAGGTCTACTAAGGGTCTGATAACCAATCAAATTGTTTGTAAGTGTTTGATAGTCAATCCAATAGATTCTCTAAGGGTTTAATAAGAGTCAGAACGTTAATCAAATTGCTCTGGTCTAATAAGAGTCAGATAGTCAAACAAATAGCTGTGATAAGGGTTTGACACATGAAATTGGACAGTGAGGTGTTCAGTGGATAGCCATGGGCCTGGAATCAGGAAGGCCTGAAGTCAACTCTAACCTGAGATACTAGCTTCGTGACCCTGGACAAGTCACTTAACCCAGTTTGTCTCAATTTTCTCATCTGTAAAATGATCTAGAGAAGAAAATGGCAAAACACTCCAGTATCTTTGTCCAGAAAACCCCAAATGGGGTCAGGGAGAGTCAGACAAGACTGAAACAACTGAAAAACAATATATGTGATATTAGCACAAATATGAAATATCCATCCAAGGAGAACAATTATACTTATGAAGTGGTCCCTGTCACTATGAATTCATAAAATGCCAAATGTACAAATGAAGTATACTTCAGAGGCAGGTAAAATGAATATTAGGTGTTCACTGCTAATAGAAATAAATGAAGAATTCAAAAAAAGAACTTAAAACTATTCACAACTACATGAAAGATTGCTTCAAATCATTTGTGAGAAAAATTAAAGTCAAAATGACTCTGAAGCTCTACCCCACATCCAGCAATTGAGCAAAGATGACAAAAAAGTGGAAATAATCAGAGTTGGAAGGGCTGTGGAAAGATGGTACACTAATTGATGGAGCTGTGAACTGGTCCAACCACCTAAAAAACAATGTGTAATTATGTTTTTTAAACTATCTAGAGGGTTCATATCCTACAACCCAGAGATTTCACTGCTATGTATAGCACCCCAAGGAGGTCAAACACAAAAAGAAAGGTTATATACAAACCAAAATATACAAAGAATTGCAAGAAATGTAATTGTCCATTGCATTGGGCTAAACAAAATTTAGCACATGAACATAATGGAAGATTAGTATTCCATAAGAAATGAGAAATATGAAATTTTCAGTCTCATGGGAAGACTTATATGAATGGATGCAGAGTGCAGCAAGCACAACCAGGAAAACAATATGCATCATAATAACAACAGTAGGAACAGAACAAAAACCCCAAACTGAACACTCTGCCATTAAATGAGCAGAGAAGAGTTGAGAATACAAATGTCCCTCTCCTCTTTGCAGAGATGGACTACTATTCATGTAGATTATTGTATGTAATATCAGAAATAGTTGGTTGATTTTATTGAACTCTTTTTTTCTTCTTTCTTTTTTAAAGTTTTGTACAAGGTTCACTAGGGAAGACTATATTTGATATTAGAACAAAACAGTCTCTCAAAATAAATAAACATATGTATACACACACATATATAATATATATCTGAGCTGAGCCTTGAAGAAAACACCCATATAGGTAACATACATATATATGCACACATACATATGTTTGTATGTGTATGTGTACATAATTGTAGAGGGGATCATTTCTGGATGAGAGAGTAACAGGAAAGTCATGGAGGAGATGGTATTTGAACTGAGTCTTGGAGAATATATATCATTAATCCTATAGCACTTGGTTTATACCAATTTTTATTTATCACATGTATTACATGTTATCTTGTCTTACAAATATTTTGACATGTCTTATTTCTCCTATTATACTATAAGTTTCTTAAGGTCTAGGACTTTGACTTTGTACAACTTTGTAAACCACATAATACCTTTATTGCATTTAGTAGTATTTTTAATTAAAAATTAGTAATTTTTTCTCCCAAGTTAGACTTAAGTACTCCTAAGGTAATATGATCATTCATTCACTCATTCATTTATATGACAATGTAAGAAATATTTATTAAGTCTCTACAATGTATAGAGCCCTTTGTTATGCACAAGGAAGATAGAAAATTTAGTTAAAAATTATCTCTATCCTTAAAGAGCTTAAATTTATTCATTCTTTCAACAAGTGTTTTTGATTGTCTGTGATATGTCCAGCAAAGAGCTATAGTCTATTGCCTTCTGACTAGAATATATATATTAGGAATAATCTTAAACCAGAAAAAAAGAAAACCAGTAATATGATAGGTAGTGTGTTAACTTACATACTAAGAGACCTTGGAGTAAGAAGTCATCATGGGAGATAATGGTGATCAGGCAAGCTTTTCTTTTTCTCCTTCAATCAAAACCTGGGAGAGTTGGCAGAAGCAGATATGGAAAAAAAGTGACCTCATCTTCCTGAAATTAAGCAACATTACAATGTCTCAATATTGACCAAAGAATTCTTCATTATGGGAGTTTTAAACTAGAAAATGAAAATATGCATTTTCAAAATGCCTATACTTTTGGCAGGGGAAGGAAATAGCATAATAGATGCTCCAGAATTAATTTAGGAATAAAATGTTCATTCTTTCCCATACAAAAGGAAACTCCTAGATTCTTTTGTACCCTAACTCCAGGGGCCAAGTAATCACTTTTTTCCTCTTCTCATATATATTTTGGAAATTTTATGTGAATATATGCATACATGCATATTAATGAAAAGATAAAGAGAGTCAATGACATGGAAAGAGAACAAGGAAGAAAAGAGAAAGGAAAGAAGGAAGAGAGGGAGGGAGGAAGGGAAGAAGAAAGGAAGAAAGGAAGGAAGGAAGAAAGGATGGAAGGAAGGAAGGATGGAAGGAAGGAAGAACTAGGAAGAGAAGGAGAGAGGGAGGAGGAGAGGAGCGAGAAAAAAACATATCTCAGCTCATTTTCTCCACATGTTCCTAAGCATAATTGGTCAGCTTTTTGTTTTTCATCTCCAAATACCAAATAACAAAATTCCCAGCCAGCAAGGTAGTGCTTTCTGGTCTCATCTGGCCCTGGGTGGATTTGTTTTTCTAAGAATTTTATGGTCCTTTACAGAAAATGACTACAATGCCTGCAGATGTGGCAAGCCTCTGCTAGCAGATGTCTGTGACTGTAAAAATCTTAGGGAAATCATACAGCAGCAGTTTTAAACAATGTGCAGAAGCCCAGTATGAGGTCAGTGCTCATTTGTCCTCTTCCCCTTGTAACAGGCTGCTCATTACCGTGATTTGCAAAGAAATTGATGTGTGTATCTCCAGAAAGCTGTGCCTGAGAGGCGAATGGGAGGCAAAGAAAGTTTTCCCTCTGCCGCTTCATTGACCACATCTCTTCTTCTTCTTTTCCTGCTTCTTCTTCTTTTTCTTTTTCTTATTCTTCTTCTCCTCCTTCTCCTTCTTCTTAATTACTACTACTACCACTACTACTACTACCACTACTACTACCACTACTACTACTACCACTACTACTACTACTACTACTACTACTACTACTACTACTACTACTACTACTACTACTACTACTATTTACTAGGTGATGCAATGGATGGAACCCTAGACGTGAAATCAGAAAGTCCTGAGTTCCAATCCTCAAACACATTAATTAGCTGTGCGAGCCTGGGCATGTCTCTTAACCTCCTTCTGACTCACTTTCCTCATCCATAAAATGGGGGTGATAACACCTACCTCCCTGGATCTCTGTGAGGATAAAATGAGGTAATATTTGTAAAGAGTTTTGAAAACCTTAACATGTTCTATAAATGTTACCCATTATCATTCTTCCCCTTGCAAGGGAAACCATATGGTTGGGAGATGACCTTTGCCATTGTAAGTTCACAGAATGCTTGGAGTGTATCTCAGGTGTGGGTAATATGTCAGTACAGGGTATTCACTATATTTAATCCCACCTACTGGTTGATGCAGTCTTAGGAGAATCAAGTAAAATTTCTCAATACAATGTCTGGCACATAGTAGATAGACACTTGATAAATGCTTATTTATTGATCAAATTCCTTAACCTCTTGGAGTCTCAGTTTCCTCATCTGTAAACAAATTTATTGCAAGGATCAAATAAAATATTAATGCAAAGTGCTTTAGCTAAAGCAATGTATAAACATTCAGCTGCAATTATTAGCTAACAAAATTGTCACTTAAAGTGCAACAGAAAGTCAATTTGAGTCAAGAGATTTAGGTTTGAAATGATGTCTTGTTTTCTACTTAATAGCTTTGTAGAGATTCCTTAGATATAAAATGGGAATAATATTTGCACTACCTCCTTTACAAGTTTATTGTGATGATATCCCATGATATTATTAATTAATATAATAATATATAATGTATTATTACTCACCTTAAATTTAGATGGCATTCCACAAATTTTTAAAGCAAATATTTTCTAATACTTTATTGGCTCAATTATCCTATTGATAAAGAAGGTAAATATTATATCTCCTGAGAAAATTGAAAAGTAAGTGATTTACCCAAGGTCATATGATAAGTTAGTGACAAAGCTAGGACAAGAAGCCAGGTTTCCTAACTTAACATTTTGTCTTTGTGCGGGGTGGTTTTAGCAGTGGACTCTGTGAGTGCTTGGCAACCTTTGTCTTGTGGCAAGCAACACTTAAGATACATTTTTATCTTTCCCTCAAAGTTAGACTCAAATACTTCTAGGCTAACTTGATCATTCATTTGCAAGAAGTAGATTTGGAAATAAATTGGCCACACCTCTATTCTTCCCCTAAACTCATTCTCCCCATGTTACTAACAGCAGGAACAAGAGCAGTGGCCCTAGAAAAATGGAATGAAAAGAAGCCCTCTTGGCCTTTCTTTGCCTCCCACATGTTTTTCCAGTGGGGAGAAGGCTTCAAAGGGAAAGCAGGTGCTGTTCAAAGGCTGACAGTCCGGGTCTCATTTCCTTTTATGAAAAAAAACATCAGGATTGGATTGGATTTCCAAAGTTCTAAGTTCTATTATAGGCCTAATGTTCATGGTTAGAGATCTTCCTTCCTCTTCTGTCTCTCTCTCTTTGTTGGGAAGCATCTCTCTTTGATTTTAAGCATATTTTCAGGTCTTTATAAATGCAGATTCCTAATGACAACCAGTGCCAACTCCTAAATTGTAGACTCATAAATCTACTGTTTGGGCAACTCTAGGCAGGGTTCAATTTTCCTCAGTCCATTAGACTGGATGAACTGATCTGGAAACAGAGTGCTCTGAAACATGCTAAAGGAAATAAACATGAGAGAATGGAACTTCCTGAAACATGTCAAGTTCATTCTCTAAAAAGCAAATAAGCAAGCACTTCAGAGTTGAGCTTAGTTCAAACCCTAAAGGCAAGGTCTATCCTAAGTCTGTTGGTGGCGATGGGCTAAGGACCAGCTTCCCTTCTTTTATCTAAACTGGTTTGTCCATTTCCAACTTAGATGAATGTGGAATTTGTTTTTAAAAGTCATTGCCAAGGGTGTCTCTCTCACCATCTGACTCACTGAATAGCTGAGGTTGTCTGCAAGAGTGTAGTCTGTGCCTAAGTGTAATGGTGGAACAGCCAGGCATTCACAGAGTCCTATTTATATCTACCAGATTCCTAAAAGAAGCCTGGCTTCTTTGGGGTGACAGGCTGCTGGAAAAAGATTTTGAATTGAGATAACACTATCAAAGCAATTACATCCAATAAGATACCACAAAGACAATCACACTCTTACCCATGCTCTTTCTAGAGCTTCAACTAGTTTCATGGCTTCGTTCGTAAAAGAGGTGGTTGTTCATCAGAGAAACTTGAGTTTATAAGGCAGTGAGCCTTTGGTTCAGCCTTCAGAAACTTCAGAAGTCACCTTTTTTTATAGAGACTATAAACCATGGATGCACATGGTAACTTTGATCCAAACAAACAGGAAAAGGATTCACAAGTACAAAAATATTTATAGCAGCTCTTTTTGTGGTGACCAAGAATTGGAAGAGTCCTCAACTGGGGAATGGCTGAACAAGCTGTCATGTATGAATGTGCTGTGCTATAAGAAATGATGAGTGGGAAGACTTCAGAAAACCCTGGAAAGACTTATATTAACTGATGCTGAGTGAATGGAGCAGAACCAGTAGAACATTGTACACACTTTCAGCCACATTGTTCTATGACTAACTTTGATAGACTTAGCTCTTCTCAGCAATGCAAGGTTCTAAGACAGCTCCAAAAGACTCATGATGGAAAATGCTATCCACATCCAGAGAAAGAATTGCAGAGTTTGAGTGCAGATGGAAGCATATTATTTGCTCTCTTCTTTTTATTTTGTTTCTTCTTTCTGCTAGTTCATTCCATTGGTTCTAATTCTTCTTTCCAACATAACTAATGTGAAAATATGTTTAATGTGAATGCATATGCAGAGTGTATATCAGATTGCATACCATCTTGAGGAGAAAGGGGAAAAGGAAAGGGGGAGAAAATTTGGAACTCAAAAGCTTGTGGAATAATTTTTTAAAAAGGAATATAGACAGATACAATGGCATCTTGTAAGTAGAACAAAGCCAATACCTGGTGAGGTCTCAGAGTCTGAGGCTGTCACAGGACAACTCCAGGTATCCTATGAGATGAGTTTCAGTAATTTGAGTTGGTAAGATGGCTTGTCAGAGGAGTCACTACTTTTTGCTAGTATAGAAGAGAGCAGCCTGACCACCATCTGGGAAGAGCCCATGGATGCACATGGTGACTCTTACTGCCCCCTACATCCTTGTGCCCAGCACCCACTAATGACTTCCTTGGGGTAGAAGCCCAAGGACATGACATGTATTCACCTGCAGCTTTTTCATCTATGTGATTCCAAGATCTAGTATTCTGGGCAGAGAAAGTGGCTTTCTTGGGCAGCATTAACTTTGGGATTTACCTTTTAAGTAGCCTCATGCTTGAGAACTGAGAATCATAACCTTCTAGAGAGAGAAAGAACCTTTCAATTAGTTGTTTCCTATAAGAATGGACTTCTCCTATAAATACCCAAATTGACTATAAAGGGAGAAAACACTATCGGTATCCTGAGAAAGAACTGATAAATAGAAGTATGTATAGAATAATTTTTACTTATATATATATATAGATATGTATATCTATATACATATTTATCTATTTGTGTCTAATGGTAGTCATCTCTAGGGCAGAGAGAAGGAAGAAAAAAAGAAATTTGCATGCAAATTTTGTTGTAAGTTGTGCAGGGGAGATTTGCCGTTTCATCTGAGATCATCTTTTTTTATTGTACTATGTTATAGGAATGCTTGTTTTATTTCATAAATTTAAAAAATGGAGAATGTGCTTCTTCCACACACTTGCCTCCTAGAAGCCCTGGAACTTAGCACTTTGTATGTATTTATCTTTATACTTATGTCTCCTCATAAAGGACATTTATATCCCCAATATCTGGCATAGGGCCTATAATTTAGTGTTTGTTAATTGGTTGAGTATGGATCGAAACCCCTTCTTCTAAGTCCAATATTGTACTACAATGACACTACTATTGACTTTAAACCATTCTGGCCTTCATTACTGGTCATGCCAGTAAACATGGAGCATTTCTGCATACCATTCATTAGATAGTTATTACATTATTATAAATCTTCTTTTTGTAAGTCTTAACGTTTTCCAAGCAGAGACTCTATCTTATGCCTCATGGAAAACACCTCTAGAACTTTGGATGGAACTTCTGTAGTGAGTTTATGGGAGGACAATAGAAAACAGTCACACAGGATAGACAGGCATAAATAAGTTGCTATCAGCATCATGGGAGTGTGTGGGTGGAGGCAGGGGGGAAACTTCCAAATCAATGACATTCCATTCCAATCAGTGACGTCGATGAATGGTCCATTTGAATATTTGAGCATTCCTAGATATATAGTACCTGTCTTGCACAGAGGTGATCAAATGTTTGCCATTGCAACTGGTGATAATGAAGCTAATTTGGATGAGCACAAATATAATTTGTGATCTAGAGCTCCCCAAGTCCCGGGTTCATGTTACCAATTCTAATCTTGGAGACTGACCCACAAAGGTCATTTTCTCTTTGGTTCACATACCCCAACCTAGAGTTACTTTGGGAAATATCCCAGAGAACAGATTTCCTCTGGGAAATCTCCAAATATAGATAACTTGTGTCTAGGTTTTCACAAAAGTGAATTACAGAGTTCTAATTTCTGTACAAGTACTCAAGGTAACACATGTATATTGAGTTAAAGACAGTCTTTATTTAACACCACAAAAAAATGCAGAAGTTGCAAATGACTCAGAGAAGACCATAAGGAGATGCAGAAAACACAGAAAGCACTCATGGTGCTTGAGCATGGAGCATAAGCTCCCCTTGGAAGAGAGCTGAATTGGGGGCAAAAACATAAGATCAAAGCCATGATATTTCAAAAAAATTTCTCTCTTCCACAGGTCTTACACATACCCTCCCATACTTCCTTTAGTCTTCATACTGAATGCTTCTCCAGCTATGAGGGCCACATGGACCATCTTCTTTTCCTTCCAAGAAGCTCTTGGCTGCCGATGCTCAGCAAACTCTCTTCCTTTGAAGTTTAATTAAGATTTATAACCCAATACAGATCATGGTGGCTATTGTATACTAGTCCCCAATTCATTCTCTCTCCTTTCTTAAGGAGTTCACTATCTAGGTTACTGGGCCAGATAAAAGTTATAATAGATACTGGGTCTGGAATCAAGAAAACTCATTTCTCTGAATTCAAATTTGGTCTCAGATACTTACTAGTTGTGTGATCCTGGGCAAGTCACTTAACCTTATTTGCCTCAGTTTCCTCATCCATAAAATAAGCAAGGACATGACAAACCACTCCAGTATCTTTTCCAAGAAAACCTCAAAATGGAGTCATGAAGAATTAGACACAGCTGAATGACAAGAACAATCTGGCTTAACGAATTCCTTTCTTCCCCCAACTCCTATCCTTAGACTAGGCGACTTCAGCATCTATGCCAAATCTCTCCCAATTCCTCAATCTCCTCAGATTCTGTGATTGCTCTCTTACTTTACCTACCTCAGTCACAAGGGAATAATTACACCTTAAATCTCATCATCAGCCACAAATATGCCACTCCCATAATCAAAAACTCTGCTATTCCTCTAACTGATCATAACATCCTATCATTCTCTCTGTCCCGGTGTCTTAATCTTCCTGAAACTCTTCTTTATCTTCATTGTGACATCCAATCCCTCTACTTATCAGTAATTTCTTAAGCCATTATTCCACTCTGACATCACTCTCAACCTTCATGGTGTCAATTCTATAGTTAATTCTATACTTCCCCCCCACTCTCAGTGCTTTGCCCCCTTGTCTCATCACTGCTTACGCCTTGCCTCACTGTGCCCCTATATCCATTTTTTCCTGCTCACATACTGCTAAACAGAGCTAGAGCACAACAAGGCTGACTGGGTGGGTCTATTACAAAATTATGCTATCTAACCTCAACTGGGTCCTCACTGCAGCTAGAAAATTCTTTTACTGTGCCCTAAATGATTCTTCATCCCACTCTTCTTATGGCAGTTCCAAATCTTCTCTTTTCTCCTCAAAATTCCTACCTCTCCCACTCTCTTCTCCTTCTGAAGACCTTTAGTCCCATATTTTACTGAGAAAATGGAAGCCATTTGGAAGAATATTTTCCTTCCCTCCATTCCCAAATTCTTGACAGTATTCCCCCTCCTTGTCTAATAATGAGTTGGCCCTTTTCTTCTCTAAGGCCAACCCCTTTGCTTGTAATCTTGATTTTATCTCCTCTGCTTCTTCAACAGATTGTCCTCTTAATTAAACCCCTTCTCTCTCTGATTGTCAAATATTCCTTATATAATGGTTCCTTCCCTGTTGCAAACATGCCCAGGATTCCCCTAACCTTAAAAATCTTTCACTATACCAACCATCCCCTCAAGCTATCCTCCTGTAACTCTTTTCCCTTTCAAACCAACTGCTGGAAAAGTCTCTGGTTGCCTCTACTTCCTCTCCTCTCACTTTGTCTGCAGCCCTAAGGCATGTAGTTTCAGACTTCATCACTCAACTGAAACTGCTCTCTCCAAAGTTACCCATGAACCAAAACTAGTGCTCTTTTTCTTAATGCTTATATTTCTTGACCACTCTCCTGGTCTTTACTATTCATTCCTCCAGGACTTTTCTCCTCTCTGAGTTTTCAAAATACTGCCATCCTATTTCTTCTACCTAACCACCTCTTGGTATCCTTTACCAATTCATCATCCATTTCACACCCCCTAACACTCTCTCTCTCTCTCTCTCTCTCTCTCTCTCTCTCTCTCTCTCTCTCTCTCTCCTCCTGCTCCTCCTCCTCCTTTTTCTCCTCCTCCTCATTCTCCTCCTCTCTCTCCCTCTCTCTCTTCCCTCAAAAGCTCCCATGAGCTGAAGTATTATGGCAATTCGAATAATACTCAGATTTACATATCCAGCCCTAATCTATCTCCTGAGTTTCAGTCCTAAGCCTATTGGATTTTTAAAACTGGATATCAAAGGAATATTTTAAGCTCAGCATGTCCAAAACAGAAGTCATTGTCTTTTCCCCAAAACTTACTCCTCTTTTGAACTTCCCAGGTTTTGTCATGGACCCCACTATCCGTCCAGTCAGCAGCTCCATCTTGACTCCGAACTTTCCTTTATCTCACACATCTAATCACTTATCAAGTCTTGCCATTTCTGCCCCTAGAATATCTCTTGAAATCCTGTCCCCTTCTTACTCCTCAGGCAGTTAGAACCCCAATTTCAGGTTTTCAATAGCCTCCTCATTCTTCTCCAAGCCTCCTACTCCAATTCCTCCATTGTCTGCGAAAATGTTTTCCTTAAACACTACTCTGAATAAGTCCCTCCTCAGTAAACTCCAGTGGTTCTCTATCACTGCTAGGAAGATCTGAGTTCAAATCCTACATCTAATAGTTACTAGTAGCATGACTCTGGCCTAATCACTCTCTCTTGACACTCTCTGACCAGTGCTCTTGACAGTTCCCTAGGAATGTGTCTACTCAAGATTCCTTAACAAACAATGGGAAGAAAGGCAGACTTCATCCTCCATGTAAGGGGCGGGGGGGGGGGGGGTGGGGAAGGGAATCCTAATAATTAGAAGTGTCCAAGAGTTGAATGTAAGTTTCCCATCACTGGGGCTTTGGGGTCCAGTGCTGGAAGATCACATGTTGGAATATTGTGGGTAGGATTCTTCCAGCTCTGAGATTCTATGATGCTCTGAATATTAACTTCTTATTGTATTTATGAGTCACTGATCTCCCTTGGCCTGGCTTCTGTGTCATCTCTGGGCCCCAGCTCCTGGCTTGATATCAGATTTGTCTTCTAATTCCTTCTACATATTTCTCAGGTTCAAACCATTCTCATAACTTTGACCTTTTGTTACTAGTCTTGCTTCAGCTCCCTTAATCCAGGCTTAGAGTTTTATCCCTTCAATTTACTGTCATTCACCCAATTTCCAAAGGCAATAACTAGGTGTAGCAAAGAATTGGAATCTGATGGGATGTCCATCAACTGAGGAATGACAGGACAAGTTATGTATGTAAATGTGATGGAATATTATTGTGTTATATGAAATGATGAAGGGATTAGTTTCAGAGAAACCTCAGGAGAGTTGTATCAACTGATGCACAATGAAATAAATAGAAACAGGAGAACAATTTGTACATCGCCAGCAAAGATGTCAAGACAAACTTTGGAAGTTTAATCAGAATAATGACCAACCATGATTCCAGAGAGCTAATGATGAAACATGCCACTCACCTCCTGATAGAGAAGCGAAAATCTCAGAATACAGAATAAAATACTTGTGTGCAGGTATTCTTCTATTTTACTTGATTATACATCCTTGTAGCAGGAATTTTGTTTTTCTTTTTTTCTCCACTAGGATGAGGGAAGCAGTGAGGATTGGGGAAGGAGAAAGGGCAGATATTTTGCTGCTTGAAAAAAAAATTAATAAAGGTATTGAAAAAACAAAAAAGGCAATAACTACATGGTCTTAAGAAACTTCCATAAATAATAGAGAAGATATGGAAAAAATTCTTATTATATGGCAGCAACATTAGAAATCACACATAGTGTGAGGTAACCAATGAAAAAGAACAGAAAAAAAAAGATTATGTGGCTTCCAGTCACTCCATCTTCCAGTTAAGGGGCAGACCCAAGAGACTTTAACCTCTCCCTGTGTTGGCACCAGGAGACCCAAAGATCACTATCACGCATTTCAGCTTCTCAGAAGATGTTAAGCCATGTTTTTAGGGAACAGAACTATTAATGAATTTTCCAGAACTGAGCTGGGACATAACTCTCCCTCAACACTGGTCTTGCCATTCTCCACCCTACCTCTCCCATCTTTCTCGATTTTCTCAAACAGAAGCTGTTTAACTAATCTGCTCTGCAAAGCCAAAATTACTCACAAGAGAGACAGTCATATTCACAGAACTTTGAGGATTTTCCCAGCTGTCCCACCCTCCATTCCCCTTGGAGAGCAATTGCTAGCTCAGCTCCTAACACAAATAGAATTGTGCTGGTTTGCATGGACTTTTTTCCTGGCTCAGATTCCCTTGCCCTACAGGACCCATGTTTGCTTTCTTCCTTCCTTGTGAGAAATGGTTATCTGACACCTGGATCGAGTTAAAACTGCCTGCTGGCCACATGTTTGCTAGCAGTGGGTGATCAAAATCAACTTTACCAGTGACTGAGATGGCTAAATAAATTTCCAGAGTCATAGAATCACAGAGATAGAAGGAACCTCTGAGGTCATCTAGTTTAATCCATATTAAAGGATCCCTTGTGAGTGGTCCTCCCATCTCCACTCAAAGATCTTCAGTAAATTTTTCCATCTATTGAACTAAAATCTGCCACCTTGAAACCTTAATCTACTGGTCCAATTCCTACTTCCTGTAGGGCCAGAAGAAGTCAATGTAATTCAGCAAGCCTTTCTCAAGTGAGGTAGCAGACCCGCCTTGTGCAAGGTGCTTGGGATTCAAAAAGAAAGAGTACCCACTGTCAAGGAGCAGGGCTTGTCTTCTCAAAAGTCATATCCCTTTAATTTCTCAGGGAATTATTTAATTCCAAATCAGCCAAATCAGTCAGAATTTCTATTTCTTATCCTCAGTTACTATTATATTTTTACCCATAATGATCCTGAAAAATCCTTCTCCCTTCATTCAGTCAACACGCATTAGGTGTTTTACTCTGTGCTGAGAACAGGGCTCGTTGGTGGAGCACAAACAATAGTCCCTGCCTTCAATTCTATGTTCTAATTGGGGAGATAATATGTCAAGAACTAGGTCCATATAAGACATGCCCAGAGTAGATGGAAGACTGAAAGGAGAAGAAACAGCAGAGACAGCACAGGAATCTAAACCAAAACCAGACTTTGGGAGATAATCCAGAGATGAGTTGTCCATGTCAAGTTCTCTTCAAGTCTATGGTGAATCACCAGAATAGGTTGACAAGACAATCACTAGGATTATTTTAAAATATATGCAGGAAAACATTTACGGGTGAGGAAATAAAAGTAATAAATAATAGCTAACATGTTTAGATTGTTCTCTGTGTCAGACATTGTGCTAAGCTTTCTTTACAATTATCTCATTTGAGCCTTACAACAACTTTGGCAGGTAGGTGATATTATCCTCATTTTTACAGATGAGGAAACTGAGGCAAACAGAGGTAAAGAGACTTGCCCAGGGTCACACAGCTAGGAAGTGTTTGAGGTTGGAATTGAACTCAGGGCTTCTTGACTCCAGTCTTGTCATTCACTATATCCATTGCCCAAGAGGCAAAGTGACTTGACCCAAGTCACATACCTAGGTAGTGTCAGGACCAGAACCTTGGACTTCAGGGTCTTTGTTTCACTATACTACCACACTATGTCAGAATAATTAGAGGAAGGAATAAGAAAACTATCCCAATAGCCTCCTAACTGGTATCCCCACTTTCAAATCTCTCCCCATCTTGACTATCCTCCAACCACGTGCTACATTAATAATCCTAAAGTACAGATCTGACCACTCTCAAATTGCCTACAAGATAAAAGGAAGGAAACAAGGTTTTATTAACCACCTACTATATGATAGGTGCTTTACCAATATTTTCTGATTTGATCCTAACAAGCCTGGGAGGTTGGTGCTACTATTATCCCCATTTTACAGATGAGGAAACTGAGGCAATCACAGGTGAAGTGATCTGACCTGGGTCACCCAGCTAGATTTGAATTCAAGTCTCCCTGATTTCTAGGAGCAGCTAGGTGAGGCAGTGGATAGAGTGCTAGTCTGGAGTCAGGAAGGCTCCCTACCTCAGACACAGCTGTGTGATCTTGGGCAAGTCACTTAATCCTATTTGCCTCAGTATCCTCATCTGTAAAATGAACCAGAGAAGGAAATGGCAAACCCCTCCAGTATCTCTGCTGAGAAAACCTCTAAAAGGGGTCACAAAGAGTCAGACATGACTGAAATGACTTGAAAATAACTTCCAGACTCCAGGCCCATGGATCTATCTATTGTGCTAGCTAGCTGCCTCTGAAACATAAATCTGTTTGGCATTTATGACACTTCACAGCCTGACTCTTCCTACCTATATTTCCAGGGTTTTTAATTTTTTTGGTTTTGCTATGCCGTCATTTTATTTTAAATCATTTTAAAACCTTATTGTTTTTCAGTGGAAAACAGCTTTCAAATAGCAAAAAACAATTGCTTTGCCTGATGTACGCTCCCTCATGCTCTGGTTCCCAGCTGGAATGTGGAGGAAAGAATCAGTAAGGTGCCTATGGCTTCTTCTTGGAATTCCCAATGATCAGTTTAGCAAATCCTTAGAGACAGCAGCAGATAGGTGCCAAGTTTGGCATGGGGCCCCCTGCTAAGTCACACCATGGCTCAGGGGTTGCCAGCATCCTTCAGTCTTGCTTTGTTCTGATCCTCACTACAATGCCCTAGGCTATCTGTCCATGCTTGCCCTTGGCAGCAACGGCTCAGTCAGTATGAGCAGCCCGTGGGGAAAGTCTAGCCTCAGGACAGCTTCACCTCTCCCACAAGGGCCAGCATCTCACCTGCCTCTCCAGATTTAGCTGCATGGAAACACAGGAATAGAATCCCAGGGCAGGCAGTGGAGCTGCTCTTCTCCAAAAGCATGGAAGGAAGAATGTGATATTTACAAGTAGGCATCTAGTCACTCTAGTCCAGCTGCTTGGAAGGAATGAAGTAGCCCAGTCTTTCTCTAGGAAAATCTGTAACAAAAAAAAAAAACCAACTAGCCTAGGGAATGACAATGACCTTGTACACCTAGCAAACAAAATCTGATTCTGTATCTAAATTCCTCTCCCAGTCTTGAATTCACACATGGCATGGGGGAGAAGGAAGAAGTAAACCATATCCCATGTTTATTTCATTACTTTCCCATACCATATAGTACTGGAACATATATATGAATGAATATATGACAAATGGGTACTTATAAGTAAAATGGGTAAGTGAATGAGAAATTACCATAGGCTTACATTACATTAAGATGAATCCTAAATGCATAAGCCCTTTAACATGAAAATAATAGCTGTAGAACTCAGAAGTTGAAGGTATTTCAACCAAATTTCATGGATTCTTTCTTTGAAAGAATAATGGTCTGTTCTGGAAAGCAATTTGGAATCATGTCAATAAAGTTGTTAAAAAATCCAGACCCAGGGTTTCCACTGCTAGGCATATACCCCAAGGAGATCATTGATAGAAAGAGAGGATACATATAGTATACACACACACACACACACACACACACACACACACACACACACACACACTAAAAAATATGCAGGCAGGTAGGTGATACAGTGGATAGAACACTGTATTTGAAGTCAAGAAGGCCAGAGTTCAAATGTGCCCTGTGCCCTCTGATACTAACTAGCTGGCTGTCTGACTCGGAGCAAGTCATTTAAGTCTCAGTTTCTTTATCTGTAAAATGGGGATGATAAAAAATAGCACCAATCTCCTAAGGTTGTTATGAGAATGAAGTGAAATAATACTTGTAAGGAGTCTTGGAAACCTTAAAGCACTATATAAATATAAGCCACTATCATTATTTTGTATATATTTATGAAAGTACCTTTTAGCAACAAAGAACTGGAAACAAAGTCAATCCTCATCCATTGGGGAATGGCAACAAATTGTGGTACATGAATGTAATTGAATATTGTTGTGCTATAAGAAATGACAAATATGGTGAATGCAGAAAAACATAGAATGATTTATATGGAATGATGCATCATTAATTAAGGTTCAAGAACCAAAAAACCATCTAAGTTTGAGATCTAGTACTTTGATTGGAGTTATTTGTACCAGACTCAAAAACAGTTTTGCGCTTTGGATAGTTTTTAACCAAGACAGCAATCAAATGATTAAATGTATCAGTGGGTTAGTGTAAGGCTGTATCTGAATAGCTCTTATAATTGTATAATACTTTAGAGTTACCAAGTTACCTTTCATATACATTGTCTCCTTCCTCTCCTACATATGATACTTCAAGGAGGTACTGTTAGTTTCATTTTAGAGATAACAACAACCATTTAAACAAGTGTTATAGGTAGTGCCAAATATTATTTTCTACATTTTTCAGATTAGGAAACTGAGGCTCAGAGAGGTTAAATAAAAGGCTTGCCCTTGGGCACTCAACTAATGAAGTCATCCAGGCAAGAATTCAAGTTCAAATCTCCTGACTCCAAGTTCATTATACCATGCTGGTGCTGACTTACTCTTGGGTATAAATTTATAGAAGTTTAAGAATACTCAATCTAGGACTTATTCGCTTATTTGGAAAGAGTTTCAGAAGAAATCTCTTTTGCCACAAAGAGGCATATACAATAAGTCATTAATGCTATGCTTTAAATGTTAAGGAAAAACACTGTATTTGTATAATGATATTATTGACAATTACCTTCAATTTCATTTTACAGCTGGAAAACAGTATTTTATAAAGATTGTCTCTAAAACCAGAACTAATTACAGATATTTTGTAGTTATAAGGCACTATCTATGTAATGCATATATATATATACTAGATACAACAATACTATAATACTTGCAAAATATAATGAAAAGTAAAATGAGCAGAACCAAGAGAACATTGTATACAGTAAGAGCAATGTTGTTTTTAAAAATGACAATGAGCAAAAAAAAAACATTTTGACTATTATAAATATCCAAATTAGGTATAATGGACACATGAAGAATGACATTATCTATATCCAGAGAAAGAACTGATAAATAGAAGTTTGTACAGAATAATTTTACATATATACCTATTTGTGTCTAATGGTAGCCATCTCTGGAAGGGTAGAGAAAAAAAATTTACCTGATAACTTTATAATATATTTAAAAGGAATAGCAAGTTGTTCATAATAGATTTGTACTTTCATGTGCAATTGTATTTTTATTATACTATGTTATGGAGATGCTTGTTTTATTGCATAAATTAAAAATATATGTGAAAAACAAAACTATACATATAATATACACATATGTATATATCTACATATATGCACACACATGTGTATAAAATAATTTGAAATTAACTCTATCCCTGTTGAGTAGGTAGTGTAAAAAAATACATTTTACAGAGATGGAGACTGAATTCCTGAGTCATATAGGTAGTAAATAGTGGTGCTGACTCATTCATGTCTCCATATCCTGAGTCCTATTTTCTTTCTTCTGTACCATATATTTCTCATTAAGCAAAATGAGGAGGTTGGAATCGAAGATTTCTAAGATCTCTTCCAACTTGACATACTATAGCTCTTTAATGCAAAACTTCCTTCTCTGACTCCTCCACCCCGACATTTGGTTTGGATGGGATTCCAGAGTCACCTCTACTGCTCCAGAGGTAGATCAGGTGGAAATTCTCTCATGGTTTAGTCAACGATCAATTAACCACTTAACTCAGCCCCTTCTGAGGCTGTATTTATGGAGATGTTCAGAAACTCTTCACTCCCAGGGATTTTGTTTTGGAGATTTCTCATTTGTTTGTTTTTATGTAATATCTGAGATCCAGAGAAGAAATAAAGAAGCTGTAGCTATATGGGGCAATTACTTAATCCTAATGAGGGGATTGCTGAGCCCACAGCTTGAAATGAGACAATGAGAGTCAATAATTTGTGGAAACACAATGCAACAGTCTGGTCTTGGAAAGAGACATAAATAAGGACACCCATTCGATTCAATTCAATAAACATTTATTAAGCACCTACTATGTGCTGGACATCGTGCTAAGTGTTGGGGATACAAAAAGAGGCAAAATACACTTCTTGCCCTCAAAGAGCTTAGAGTCTAATTGAGGAGACAACATAAAACAAATATATGCAAAGCAAGCTATAATAAAGATAAATAGGAAATAATTAAAATAAGGAAAGCACTGGAATTCAGAGTTGTTAGGGAAGGTTTCCTGAAGGTGGGATTTTAGTTGGAATTATAGCAAGATATCTCTAGAAATAACAACCCTTGCCAAAGTACATCTGCAACCACAGAGGAGATGTAGTTCATGAGGTGTAGCACATTCTTCTTAACTTAGGGTTCATGGACTTTAAAAAATATTTTAATAACTTTATTTCAATATAATTGGTTTCCTTCATAATGCTGTGCATTTTATTTACCATTGGGCACAGAGTCAGGAAGACCTGCGTTCAAATGTAACCTCAGACAATTCCTAGCTGTGAAACTCTGGACAAGTCACTTCCCAGCTGTCTGCCTCAGTTTCCTCATCTGTAAAATGAAGATAATAGCACCTCCCTCCCAGGGTTGTTGTTAGAATCAAATGGGATAATATGTGCGAAGTGGCCAGCACTATGCCTGGCACATAGTAGGAACTTAAATGCTTCTTCTTTTCTTCTCCTCACATTATTTTGAGGAGGAATCCATAGACTTCAAAAGATTTCCAAAAGGGTCCATGACCCAAAAAAGTAACAAAAAACAAACAAACAAAAAAAACCCCAAACGTATTCTGTGGCAATAATGCCCCACCTTTCTATTCAGACAGAAAGAAAAATAGAGCAAATCATATGAAGAGTTACAAATATCTCAATGTTTAGTGTCAGAGATAAAATCTCTAGGGGGTAACAAATTTCTCTTCTTTTTATCCAGCTATTGTGGTGCTGTGTAGACAGTCTATGGGATGGCAGGGCTGATGCTGGGGCAAGAGCAGTACTTCTCCACTTGAACTTTTACCTACCTCTGAGGTCATCAGTGGCAAGATTGTTTTGTCTGGTATGTGAGGCATCCTTGAGGACTCATTGGACACTGCTCAGTGGAGCAGTGAAGTCATACTCTCCTCCTCCTTTCAGTAGGCTATGTTATATATGTCCGAAAAATTAAGTAATTCTTACTTAAACTTACAACTCTTTCAAATATCCCTGGCTACTAGAAACTTTACTGAAAATCAGGAGTTGAGAGCAAGGGGTTAGATTCTCTTTTCAATCCAAACCCAAATTGGTAGGAAAATAATTCATATTTCTATAGTACTTTAAGTTTATTTTTAAATTTTATTTATTTTTAATTAATTTATTATTTTTTATTATTATTAATTACTATTTAATTTTTTTTAATTAACAGGTCTATTTTCTCTTCCTCACACCCCCATCCATCCAAATTTTTTTTAAAAAAGGAAAACAAGGTCTTTGTAACAAATTTGCATAGTCAAACAAATTTGTCACCATTCATGTCCAGAAAGTTCTGTCTTTGCACATTAAGTTCCTCATCTGTCAGCAGGCCACTAGCATGCTTGACATTGGTTCTCAGGAATCATGAATGTTCAGGGTATTGATCAGAACTCTTACAACTTTCAAAGTGCTTTTTTTTCTGTAATGTTATAGTATAAGTTGTTCTCCTAGTTCTGATTATTTCATCTTTCATCAGTTCATATGTCTTTCAAAACTTTGCATCTATAATATCATTGTTAGAGTATAAATTGTTGTAATTTTGTTCTCTTCATTCTATATCAGCTCATACAAATGTTTCTATGAAATCACTATTTCCTCCTTTCTTTCAGCATACTGGTATTCCATTATGTTCATATATCAAAATTCACTGAGCCATCCCCCAATTGCTGGGCAAATTCCTTGCTTCCAGAAATCTAAAATTTATAGTCACATAAAAAATGCACCAATTGACTAAAAATTAGAAAAATATAAACTGAAGTAATTCACACTCACATTTATCAAACTGGCAAATATGACAAAAGAAGTGAATGACAAATGTTGGAGAGGATGTAGGAAAACAGGCACCTTGATAGATTATTGACGCAGCTATGAAAGAGTAAAACCATTCTGGAAAGTAATTTAGAATTATGATCAAAAAGTAATTAAGTAATATATGACCTTTGACCCATTTATATCCCTTCTAGGCTTATACCCCCAAAGAGATCAAAGAAAGAAGGAAAGGTCCTAAACATACAAAAATATCTACAGCAGATCTTTTTGTGGTAATGAAAAACTGGAGACACTTTTCTTTGCCAAGAAAGAATGCTTTCATGGTGGTGCCCAGTGAGCTAAAGAATAAATAATTGCCCTTGAGGAATGATACAAGGAAGAACAGAAGCCTCACTAGAAATGACTAAAGCTGGAGGTCCAAGTCTTCTTTCCTTACAACATTCCTATGTGCTTATTAAAATTATTATTGTTCCTATTTGATAAAGAAAAAAACTGAGGTTCAAAGAGATTAAGTCCAAGGTTGTAGAACTACTGAATATCAGAACCAGGATTCATATCCAAGTCTTTTCTGCCTGCCACTCCAATCATCTTTCCATTTATACCATACTGACTTTCAGCAGCGGACTAGACAACCTTGCTCTGACGCCAGTCACCACAGAGTCTTACAGTGTCTGCACAAAACTGAGAAATGTTCCTACAGTTCAAAAACAGAACGGAGTTCATTCCAGAGTAATAAAATTAAAACTTTAATAATCTAGAGCATTGCATATCCAAAACCAAATCAGTCAAATGCAGACAATGTAACTCTATAAACCAAATTACTAAGATTGAAAACATAGGAAATCTCATTTTATAATATAAACCACAAAAAGCACAGATTTTTAAACCAAGTCCTGGCTTGACCAATTTCTCCTTCTACACTAGGTTTTACACTGGGGTGGGGGTGGGAGTGTCACTGGTCACAACCCACAGTGGTTTGTTTGCAAACCAAGAGATAGGACTATCAAAGAGACCACCATCGGATAAATAGAAGTTCCCACAAAAAATATAAGAAAAAAAAAGAGAGAACGGCAAAGTCAATGCTAACTGAGCCCAAAGAGACCAGATTCAAAGTCAGCTGACTGGTAAAGAGATGCCCTGTTAAAGAATACATCATCAAATGGTCGTGTTAGCTGATGATTTCCCAGAGGATGGGTCTGTGAGCTACCCAAATGATCACACAACCAGTTTAAGTCAGAGGCCAGACTTGAATCCAATTCCTTATGCTAAGGATGCAAAACCTTATTTTTCGTTATTCATTCATTTCTCCTTATATGCAACCATATTTCCCAGAGGACTCAGGTTTTCTGAAATTTTGAGTAAGAGTTCTAAATAATCCCAGCAATAGTTTTAAAACACCCGAGTTTCTGTAAAAATTGCTCATTAGCAACCTAGGATAATTAGCCTTTTGGCCTTTCTTGGCTGCTATAAAAAATAAGTAGATTCAGATTCCTCAAAGCCAAACCTAATCCTTATATGCTATATCATACAACTAAAGGTCAAGTCAGTGATATAGACAATTAAGGTACATTCTGAACAAATCCTAAGCATTTATATAATGGTCTGGAAGTAGTCCACTAATATCCTTGATATTTCATAGCCCAGGACATGTTCTCCAGAGAAATAAATCCCAACATTTTTAGTCCAGGACTCATTCCTATTGATTTCACTTTCATTAGACATTATTGTGTGTCTTTCTTCATTCTCTCTCACATCTCACAAGTATCTACATAAATAAACCTGTGCTCTTGTTGTTCTTGTTTCTGTTTGTCCTTCATTCTCAAAGAAGACCAATGACATCATGAGGCAGTCATGACTTCTGAATCAATTAGATTTAAATGAGGCAGAGCTGCACAAAGTAGTCAGCCTTACTCTTTCCTCCAGCCACCGATGTGCAGTGGCAAGAAAGAAGTCAAAGCAACTAATGATGACCCAGAATGCAGCAGATGACTTTGGCCTTTCTAAATTAAAGTCTTTCCTAGGTCTCAGTTTGTCTAAGGATATGTCCTTTCAATGACAAAGGAATAAGTAAGATGGCTCTTAAGGAGAAGTGAGGCTGGTGACCCGCACAGCCCTTCCTCACTCATAACAAAGTCAAGTGCAAACCACGTCATCATCTCTCTGATGGCATGGTCTTCTTCAACAACAAAGGACGAACACAACAACAACTAAGTAAGAGTTGACACAAAAAAATGGTCTAATTTATCATCATAAAGATAGCAGTTTGGAAGGGGAAGACAATTAGAATTTCTGGCTAGAATGGAAAATAATTGTTATTTACTCAGAAACTGTTTTTGTTGTTGTTTGTCTTTTGTTCTTGAAAAGGACCAATGGTGCCAGGAAGGTGTTGCCATGACTTGCAAGCAAATTGGATTTAAGTGAGGCAGGGCTGTGCAGTCACCAACTTCTCTTCCTCCTCTGGAGCCATCCGGGTCCAGGGTAAGATATAGATCAGGAAGACTGGAGATGGCCCTGGATACGTGGGAGACCACTGTAGAAACTACAAAGTGACAAATGATTATCTTCTTACAAGTCTCTCCTCACCTTCTCCTACCCTTCTCTACCCCAAACAGCTTCTGAAGGGTTAACAAGGTTTTTTCTGGGTGTGAAAGAGAAGTAGGGAGGCAGTTCTACCCTTATTCCTCCCTGACCTTCTGGGAAGGGAGAACCCAATGGAAAGAGTACTAATTTGGAAGTCTCTAGACTTCCAAGTTTCTAGACTCTAGAAATAGGTTCAAATTCCACCCCTGAACTTATTGTTTGGGTGACCTTGGACAAGTTACTTACCTTTCATGTGCCTCCCTCTGTTTCCTCATCTATAAAATGAGAGGGTTGAACTTGATAATAGTTAGCATTTTAAAGACACCTTTAAGGTTTGCAAAGCGCTTTAAAAATATTATCTTACTTTATCCACCCAACAATCTGGGAGGTAGGTTCTATTATTATTCCTGTTTTATAAACGAGGAAACTGATATTGAGTGATGTAAAGTGACATGCCCAAGGTCACACAAGTTAGTGTGTGAGGTCAGATTTTAACTCAGTTCTTTCTGATTCCAAAGCCTCATTTTACAGGTAGAGGAAAGAGGCAGACAGAGGTTAAATTATTAACCTTATCACAGGCTCCTTCAGGTAAAGCCCACAAACATTGTCTCAGATTAATGTTTTTAAAGGCATAAAATACATAGATTTATATTTGGCTTTATTATATTTTGAATATATTTACAAATAAATATATAAATAAAAGTAAATAAATATATAAATGAACTAAATAAGAAATAAAACTATAGTTGAAATATAGATATAAAAATTTGTTTTCATGGGCTTCATGTTAAGAACCTTTGAACTATACATCCTGAAACAGTCCCTTTTGGCTCTCCATCTCTGATTCTGCTCCCTCATCCACAAAATGACAAGAGGGGATTATAGTACAAAGAAGAAAGCAAAAGGAGGTTCAAGAAGAAAGGAGGAATTATTTCTGAGGCTGAAATTTTCTTCAGTCTCTGTGTAAACTAAAAATGTCAGAAGTCATCATGGAATACAAAGCCCTATAGAAAGAAGGTGCCCAGCAGTTGATGAATTGTACTCATAGCTACACTGCCCCTTGAAGGTCAGAAGAACCTACCCAGGCTTCAAGTTGTTCTGCAGACTTAATGCACTTATGACTGCAGACACAAGGAACTCAGCAGCCTCCAGAGTGGGGCAGCAAAGGCATTTAAGGTCTTACGTTCCTCCAGTGACTCAGACCTGTGCCCTATTTCAAAAATCTCTTTGCAGTTCCTCTCGCCAAACTAAATTTGCCAGTGCTCCATATCCTTCTTTGCCAAGAAAGGCTATTTTAATGATGTTTCCCAATGAGCTAAGGAATAAATAATAATCCTTTAGGAATGACCTCACAAAAAATAAGTTTCACTAGAAACTCCTAAAATTAGAGGTGAACATCCAAAGCTCCTTTTTTCTTTGTCCTTTAGAAGTATCTATTCATGAAAGTCATGCCAACCCAAGGAAAGTCGAGGCTTTTATTTGCAGGTCATTCCTGTCCCCTTCTCCATCACAGCAAAAGGGGGAAATTCCAGGATAATATCATAAACTTTGATCTTATAAAAAAGAATGATCTCTTGTATCTCTGCATCCTAAACCTTTGCCTCATCATACAAACTCTCTGGTCATACCTAGATCTTTGTCACTGAATGGGCATGGCCTCAGACAAACTGCCATCTGGGAAAGACCTTAATTTAGAAAGGTCAAAGTTAACCACTGGATCTGGGGCCATTGTAGGAATGACTCTGGAGGAGAGAATGAGGCTGATGACTTTGTCCAGCTCTACCTCCCTCAAATTCAATTCACTCCCAAGCCAAGACATCACCCTCATGATAGTCCTCTTTGTAAACAAAGGATGAGCAACTGCACTAACAACATTGAAGCAGCCAGATGGTATAATGGTCACTACCACTGCAAAAGTGGAGATGTAAAAAGTAGCTACTCTTTCTAGTTGGGGTGGTGTAGTAGGAAAACAAAGGGATAAAGGGACTGGAAAGCATGGTAAGGATGAAGATGAGATTTAAGAAAGAAGAAACAGGAAGTGATGAAGATTAAATTTTGGATGATTTATTTTATTTTTAACTAATTTTATTGAAATCTTCTGTTTCTTACATGATCATAGGTATCCTGAGTATCTCTCTCCCTCCTCTTCCCCTTCCTAGAGAGCCATTCCACACAACTTATAGTATTCTTTAGAGAAGGAAAAAATTAGCACAACTGATCAATACATTAACAAACATGTGCAATGTGTAACACTTAGGGACATTTCACCTCTATGAAAGGGAGGGTTGGGATACTTTCTCATATGTCTTCAATTGAGTCCTGGTTGATTAGTATAATTTGGTTACATTTACTTTTTATTTTAGTATGCAGCTCTTTTCATTTACGTTGTTATAGTTGCTACATACTATATATATTATATATATAATATTATATATTTGTCTCTTTTCTTCACTCTGCATCAGTTTGTTATAGGTCTTTCAATGTTTCTCTGTGTTCATCACACACCCAATTTTTTATAACACAGTAATATTCTACTACAATAATGTACCACAATTTGTTTAGCCATTCTCCAATTCATGGGCATCTACTTTGTTTTCAATTCTTAGCTATCACAAAATATACTGCTAGAAAAATTTGGGGGTATATAGGGATCTTCTTCCCAGTAACAGGGTGTCTGGTTATTTTGTTACTTTAGTTGTGTAATTCCAAATTGTTTTTCAAAAATGGCCATATCATTTCACAGCTCCATGAACAATATATTACTGTACCTTTCATTTCACAACTTCTCCAATATTGACCACTGCCATTGCCATTTTTTTTTTGTCGTTTGTGCCAGTTTTCAGGGAGTAAAGAGAAACCTTGAGGTTGTTTTGATTTGCATTTCTCTTAGTAATATGGAGCATTTTTTCATGTGGTTGTGAATACTTCTACAATTCTTTTGAGAACTGTTGATATCCTTTGACCACTTATTGGAGAACGGTGTGTGTGTGTGTGTGTGTGTTTGCATACACACATATAAACACATGTGTGTACACACATGTATGACTGTGTGAATATATGTATATGGACAACTAGGTTGCACAGTGAATAGAGTGCTGGGACTAGAGTCAGGAAGACTCTTCTTCCTGAGTTCAAATCTAGCCTCAGACATTTAGTAGTTGTGTGACCCTGGGCGGGTCACTTAGCCCTGTCTTCCTCAGTTTCCTTATCTGTAAAATGAGCTGGAGAAGGAAATGGCAAACTGCTCTAGTTTCTTTCCCAAGAAAATCCCAAATTGGGTCGCAGAGAATCAGACACGACTGAAAAATGACTTAATAACCATGTGTATGTGTGTGTTTGTATGTATGTAGTTTATATACTTTAGATACCAAACTCTAGAAATTTTATACCAAGTTTTTTTATTTGTTTGTTTTCTCCATTTAACTGTCCTTCTTATCTTGGGTCAATTAATTTTGTCTGGGTAGAAGCTTTGCGGTTTCAAATAATCAAAGTTATCTATTTTACCTTCTGTAATTTCCTCTATCTCTTGTTTGGTTAAGAATATTTTTCCCACCTGTAACTGTGAGAGGTATATGATCTATTTCTCTTCTAATTTTTCACCAGTATGATCTTTAATATTAAGATCATGTGTCTATTTAGAATATATTATAACATATGGTTTAAATTATTGGTCTAAGCCTAATTTCTGTTTGATTGCTTTCTAATTTTCCCAGCAATTTTTTTAATCAAATAAGGATTTTTTTCCCAAGTAATTTACATTTTCTATTTTATCAAACACTGAATTATTGCATTCTATTACTTCTAATTCTTCCCTTGTCTAGTCTGTTCCATTGATCTCTCTATTCTTTAACTAATACCAGATGGTTTTTACAACTGTTGCTTTATAATATAGCTTGAGGTCTGGAAATACTATTGCCCCTTCATCTCTACTTTTTTCATCATTTCCCTTGATATTCTAGCTTTTAATTTTCCTAAATGAATTTTGTTAAGGATAGAATTTTTATTAAAAAGAGAAATTTAGAGTTTGAGATTATATCATTGGCATAGTTATGGATAACAATGAAATCTAAAACATGACTATCTGAGTGATTAAAGAGTGAAGGTGTAGGTCATTAGAGTGGAGAATGGTCAAGGGGATATCAACATATATACTAAAGTCTCTAACCATGAAAGTATCCATAGAATTGAAGAGAGCTGTAAGTCAGGTACGAAACTCTAAAATAAGGGAGAATAAGACACACATGGTACCCTATTCTAGGAGAGGCTGATGGTGGATTGTTTGAGTTTGGGAGTTCTAATCTACAGTAGGGCTAAAAACTGATCAGGTGGCAAACCAGCTCAGGTTGGAAACAGAGAAAGTCAAAGTTTCTCTGGCAGTCAATAGATGGGTTGGTCCCATGAGTACTTCCAGTCTAGACAAAATAGTGAGACACAGTCTTGGAAAAAGGGAGGGGGGAAGGAAGAATGAGTCTCCAGACTGGTGTTTCACAGAAGGGATCTGGATGGTTGATAGAGATGGATGGAACAAACCTCATAGGAGGTAAAGTGGCACAGTGAGGGTGGAAGTGGGAAGTTTTGGAAGGAGTAATAGGAATCTAGCAATAGGCTGATTCCTTCTCCCCATGCAAGGTGTCAGAGGGCATAGAAGGCGGCTCCAAAGCAGTACAAAGTGTGACCAGCCATGTAGTGTTTTCTGAAGTGTCAAGTTTCCATGAATGCCAGAAGATGGAAAGAATATGAGATGAAGAAACTGAGAATGAAGATAAATTTAACAATGGAGTGGAAATTCCAGGAGGCATACGAGGCAAAGGAGGATGGATATAGTTTCTTGAAAGATAGGACTAAAATGGACAGGAATGCAATAGAGAAAAAGGAATTTTGTCTCAACAGCTCAATCACAAGAGCAGTAGGCATAACATGGGGGATGAATCAGCTGATCGGGGTCCTATACTCCAGAGTCCTGTGATGACTGAAAAGTGTTTTTGGAAGGTGGTGGCTCCCATGGTTTTGTCACCTCAATCACTAGGGAATATGTGTACAAGTCATGAGTACAGGAAGCAGGGAGTCCTGGCTGGATAGCTGGGTCAGTAAATACCTGATAGGGTTCACTGATCCATACTGAATTCATGATCAGCACCAGCCCATCCCAAGATGATAGAGTAATGTTTGACATACATCAGACATTAAGGAAGTATTCATTTCTCAACCCTGGAGTTCTTGCAAGTACAAGACAATACACAGCTCAGGATCTATAATGAATGGGAAGAGTTTTTGGTGCAGGTTCTCTCCTGAAAGAGGTGTCAATAAGAAAAGAGAGAATGAAGCCACATCTGAGAAGAAGGACAAAGAGAATGGGGAAGGATCAAGAAACTGATGGTCCTAGTAAGTGATAAATAGGTTCAGGAGTATGTACAAAAGAAATAGGTAGGTGTGGTCAGAGAAGAAAATTTCAAAGTTCATTACCTGGAGATAGTTTCACAAGATCATGTCGGACTACCCTGATGGATGGATGAATTGGAATGGTGTCCCAAGGACAGTGATATCAATGCTTCATTTAGGGCTGAAGTTTTCTCTAAGGAATACCATGTCCTGCCTCTAATGGTTCTAAGAAGCCTTGAATGTTATTCAGAACATTCAGTAAACTAACTTGGGTGTCTCAGATTCGTCTGATACTAGAATTAGAAAACATACATTCAAATCCAGTCTCTAATCCTTCATACCTATTTGGCCTTGAACAAATTACTTAACCTCTCTGAGTCTCAGTTTCTTCAGCTGTTTAGAGAGTTTAATTAGATAGTCCCTGAGGTCCATTCTAGCTCCAAATCTATGACCTTATGATTATTTTTGAAATCCAACTGCATTTCAATTCATTCCTAAGAGAAAAAGAAATCCATGTGCCTGGATTTAAAGTGTCTGATTCTTTAAAGGAAACATTACCCACATAATCTGATTTTGGTCAAATTATAAAAATATTTAGTGTAATATGGACACCAGCCCAAGAACCATAAAAGTCACAGCCTGACAAGAACCATAAAAAAAACAAAAAAAAATGAAAAAGGTCTGTCGTGTCATCTCTTACAATTTCTCTCCCTCTCTTTCCCCAACATTGGTCTATTATGTTTAGCATAATTCTCTTGTGATCTGGATTTTGACCTTCCTTCTGCCCAACATTTCAGAGAATGTGTTGTATGATCAATAAAACAAGTCCTGTCATGTCCTCCTGCTGAAAAAAAAACAAAACACCTACCTAATTTACAGTCCCCAATAGTGTATTTCTTTTTTAGTACTAGGAGAAAAAAATTAGGAGAAAAGCAATGCATGTAAATCCCAGAGGAAATTTTTCAATATCTAAACCAACTCTCTCATTTTACGTATGAGGGAACTAAAGCCTAGAAATGCTAAATGAAGACGTAACTATGGGTAGTTTGTACACCTGCCATTCAATAGTTCTCCAATAAGGTAGTAAAAACAAGAGTTGCCTTGGGGATCAAGAAAATTCTAGGTTCAAATCTGCCGCAATCTACGTATAACACCTGGGACAAATAATTTAAGGTCACTATACCTCAGCTTACTTATTTAAAAAAAGAAAAGCAGAAGAGTTGTACTAGATTAGCTGGTTAGTACCTTCTAGCTACAAAATTCCAATTCTCAATTTAAATGATCACCAAACACCAACCTGTCAACTCAAGGCCTGATGGCTTTAATGTAGAAGGATATGAAATTGTGGATGTCAGCTCTATAACCTGATCAGACAGAAGAGAACTCGGAAACCATCTCATTCAACTCACTTATACAGGAATCCCAGTTACAATGTCCCTCACAAGTGGTCAACCAGTTTCTACTTGAGGACTCCAGTGCTAGGAAATCTACTTAATGGCTCCACAATTATATTGTGAATACTAGGTTTTTCTTACTAGACTAGATTGTAAATACCTTGAAGGCAAAAGTCATATATTAATCTTCATTGAATCCCTCCCCACTCCTAGCCCATGCTCTCAAGTCTTGAACCTATACAGTAAGTAGATGTTTGACAAACATTTGTTGATGGACCCAAGATATTTGCTGCCCATTACGTTGAAAGGGACAAATGTCAAGCCAAATGGAAAGAAATTAATCTCTGTGAGGATACAGAAATCATTCACAGTACAAATGCAAATAATAATGTGGATGACCACAAAGTTATAGCAATCAGAACAACCTAATAAGCAACAGCCTGAAACAGTTTTGCTCAATTAGAAGTAGGTATCAATCAACCTGCAACGAAAAAGTGAGCAGAACCACCAATGGCTATCAATAAATCCCACAGATGTTACCTCTACAGACCAAGTAACAATATGCATGGTAGAAAGGCAAGTGTATCTTTTTCCCACTCTGACCTCACCCATCTACTGATACCATGAGCAGTCCCATGTATGAATGACAATGATAAGGTCCCAAACAAACATGTCAAGTTCTACAGTGAGCCCTTCCTGACTTGTAAGTCCCGGGTAAACCAAACACTAAAACACATTTGCCCAATTTTCACAAGCTTAAAACCATTTTTTCTTAATTTATTATAGTATTAATTAGGTAATATTAAAATGAATTTCTATTCTAAGTCAGACCTTCCCTCTCCACCCCCAGATCCAAGAAATGCAAATGAAAAAAACATTTATTTTCTGTGTGCAGAGGATGTGACAAAACACTGTTGGAAATTAAAAGCTTAAAGTTCAGTGTCTATCCTCACAGAGTTTACAGTCTGGTAGAGTCTCCTTTTTCCTAATACTTGCATTAAAGGCACTTTAGATTAAATATAAACAGCACACACAAAAAGGAAAATCACAGGGTTTTTTTGAAGTTAATGTACATTTTTATTTCAACATAGCACCCCAGTTTAATGTATTGTATATTTTCCAAATCATATGTTCAACTGCATAAACTACATACTAAACAAACATTTTGACCAATGTGAAAAGAGGCAATAAGGTTAGTCTGCGGGCCCTATGTACAAGTCAAAATACAAATATACAGTAACTTTGGAGATTTAATCATAAAGTCAGTGACAACAATGTTCCCAATATCATTGTGATACCAAATGATTGAGATGATGGTTAAGTAAAATGTTAACACAACTTCCTAACTCATTATCCAGAAAGATAATGTAATAAAAGCATTAGCTATATACATTTCCTTCTTAAAACTCATGACATCCAGTGGCAGCTGTGGCATAGGGGAAAGAGCATTAGAGGTCCTGGATTCAAGGCCTGACTCTTGTGCTTGCCAGCTGCATGTGATCTTGAGTTACAACCTCTTTGAGACCCTAGGGGTAATACTCATATCTCATGGGGGTTGTGTGAAAAGTGCTTTGATAAACTATTAAAGAATTATATACTATTATTATTATTAAACTATTATTAAAGTATGATTTTTGAAAAAATAGACGTTTGCTATAGAGGTTAAAATAGAATATATAATTTTTATGTCTGTTCTTTGATCCAGTAGTTATGAAGACTGAAGAAGGGTCTTTGATCCATTTAATGTGTCTGAATTGTGCTAAGAGTGGTAGTTTTTAAAAGATGCTAAGTCTATTTCCCAAACTGGATGCAGCAAGGGCTTTTATTAGCTGCTTTTTTCAAACTCAGGTGACCCACAGTTTTGCAATGGGATATTTATGGTTACTTATTCCATTTAACCCATCCCCTGAACACAGCTTCTACCCAACTCCACCCTATACTAACTAGTGAGATGTTGTTTGTCTTCCATTTTAGGAGTGGATCAGTGCCATCCCGGATGATGACTTGACAGTGAATTGGATTTAAATGAGGCAGAGTTGTGACAAGCCATTGTCTTTGTGATATGTGTATATCATACAGCAGTATGACTGAGGAACCTTAAAGTCTCTTCATTGTAGTCCAGTAATTCCAGTTCTGCACTTCTCAATTTAGATGTTATCTGGTCCTTAAGGTTAAAAATTAATCTTCCCAATCTTTCCCAAAATATCCATAGTAATGAAATCAGCTAAAAAGAAAATTTTCAAAGCACAAAAGAGCAAAACTCTTCAAACAATTAAAGATATTCCAAGTCCTTTGTAACTAGACCAAAACTTTCTAAAATCAAGTTTCTGTAATTCTTTCACCTATTTATACATGTGCATACATATGTGTGCGCATATATATATATATATATATATATACACACACAAACGTATGTATGTATATGTGTATATCTTAAAACTTAGTGTCATTTTAAGCCTTATTAACTTTTGGGAAATCATGTATGTATGTTTGCATATTTGTGTATTCATACACACATATATAAACACTGTGTAACATGTATGATATATATATATACATATACACACATGCATACATATGTATATATGTATGTGTAGAGAAACGTAAAACAGGGGAAAAGGAATTTACTTTACAGTCTGAAACACCTGAGTTAAAGTCTTTCCTCTGACACGTCGGTTGTGTAATCCCAGGTAATCTCAATGCTCAATGCCTCAGAAAACTCCCAAAGACTCTAAACTGCAGAATATCCTTCTCCATTGGTAATGGGCTGGTATTCTCCAAACCAATGAAACCAAAGGTCATGCCCTCCCAAACACACACACACACACTTCTTCCTAAATATAGATATTTTGTATCTGATTTCTATCCATAGTAGGCAGTATTTACATTTACTTGCCAAGATTGTTTTGTTTGCTGGAAAAAGACCTCAAAAACATATTTGTTGAGAGTCAAATTATATGACAACAATGCATATGTTCATTCCAAATACATCTGAGTCACATCGATGTGAACTCATTATCTTAGAAGAAGGAAATGTAGGGGAAAGGCCAATGTCATTTGGAAATAAACCGAAGTATACAAGTTCATTTGAACAGATTTTTCAGAGACTGAAGTTGTAAGCAGGTATCAATGTCAGAAGAACCATGTTTTTGATTACTCACCTTAAAATAATGCTGAGACTTTACATTTTGGATCCAATAAGCCACAAATTGCTGACAAGAATTCTTACCATAACAGATTCCCCAGAAGCTTAAAGAAGACTTTACTCTCATAAAGAATGAAGAGTCTATATGGAGCAACAGCTAATGTAATTTGTAGCTTCTCAAAAAGTATAGGGCTTCTGTTTAGAAAAACAGCTAGTTCTATCACTTTGTTCATCTTGAAATTTAATTTCTTTTTCTTCTAAATTGATCACAAATAGAAAATATTGCTGGGTCCTACCTCCCTTAAAATGTCATTTCTTTTATATTTTATTAAATATTATTATAGACTCATTATTTGTTACCACAGCAAAGAAAAATCAAACTAGTTTTTTTAAAATGATTTTTAAAAGATACCAAGTATGACAGGCAGTGTGGAACACTAGAAAGAACCTTCTTCAAAGCCAGGAAAATTAGGGTTCAGATTTCCCCTCTGATACTCCTAGCTGATCCAACCTCCGCACCCAAAGCAAACCTCTAAAACTCTCTAAATTGCAGAAGAGATGCCTATCTGCAATAGTAAAGGAAGTTTCACTCTAGGATCTGTCTATACTGACTAAATTACTTACAGGTCCAATTAAAAATATCAAATCTACCACTAAATTCATCAAGGCAAATCAAAATTACATTACTATTTTTACTCAACTAAAAGGTACAAAAGAAAGTAATAAGCTACTAGCCTACAGCTTTTCAGTTATGATACTTCCTAGCCAGGACCTCTTCACCTAAAAGAAAAATCATAGTATGCGAGTGCAGATAGGTGATACCTTCAAAGACCAGAAGTCAGGCAGGTGAGAATAGCCTTCTGCTACAACACTATTTTGGAGGCTAACACCTTTTCCACCTAAATGGAAAAGTCACTTTATGCCGAGTTTCTTGGCACTTTAAAAACTTAACTTCTATGGATTTGTCTTCAGTTCTACTCCATAAAAATATTATAGCAAAATTCCAACGTTAATACACTGATAATGATAGAATGTTAATACAATGATGGTAGCTACAGTAATGCCTAGTGTCATTTCTCACTATAAACCAAATAAAAAGGTACAGGAAAAAAACAAATGGGTGGGAGGCATACCAAACTAAAGTTGCACATAAATGTGCATATATAGGTGTGCACACACTTAAAACAAAGGTTTTTAATATGTGTACATATATGTATATATAGGTACATATATACATATACATGTATGTATGTGTGTATATATACATACCGTGTGTGTGTGTGTGTGTGTGTGTGTGTGTGAGAGAGAGAGAGAGAGAGAGAGAGAGAGAGAGAGAGAGAGAGAGAGAGAGAGAGATGCCAACTGGCTGGATAATACTGGGTAATAGGACATTCAATGCTTACTTAAAGATGTGAATATGCCCCTTACCAATGCACATCCCAACCTTTCCAAGTCTTAGTAGACAGGCTTTGTGAGCTACAGTCGCCCAAATAATGTCATCATATGATGGTCAAACTTCTGGGGACAAACCTTTCCTTCTGGGGACAGGTCTTTCTGAATCTAGGGAGGTCAGTCCTTGGACAAGAACTGCACCAACTAGTGCCAAGTCCACATTTAATTAATTAGGGTCATAAGTAAGTGAAGCCAAGAGAATCTGGGGCAATATGAGTCCACTCTTTGATATAATTTTAAATACTGATAATATTTCAATTGCTCTGATTGTCCAATGTGAAAAAGAAAAAAACTAAAAATCAAACAAAAGAACCAAGAAAGGAAGCTGACCCAGGCTATATAGTCCTGGCATTGGATTATTAAGTGATCCTATATCATGATAAGGAAATCATTCAGCTTAAAAAGTACAAACATTCTAATATATATTTATAGCGTAAGTAGTGTAATGTAAAATACTATCCAAAACATGTTAGAAAATTGCAATGCTAAAAGTACAAACATGGCTCTTTCTTGTAAGTGCAGCACAATCCAAGCAAGATCTGAAAGGTTCGGGCTGAAACCATTATTCCTAAAATTTGTTGCTGCTAAAGGGAACTTTTTAAAAAGCAGGTTACCTAAAACATGACCTGACAGACTCAATGTCAGAAGAGTCAGCCTACTTTTTGAGAACAGTGTATGTGTAGAGGTAAGTGGTGAGGATGGCAGGGAGAAAGAGAAAAGGAGTAAGGAATTGAGAAGAAAAGAAGTAAAGAGAGGTAGGAAGAGTACTTTTTTTCATGTGTGTGAGTATACATGTGTATATATAAGCATGCATGCGTGCGTGTGTGTGTGTGTAGGTGCATGACTAGGTCCTCCTTTGTCATGAATGATCAGTAGGGAAATTTTAATCTGCTCCATTTTTCTTGATCCGGCCCCTCCTTAGCCAGTCATGTTGTGGCTCTCCATTCCTTGCCATTGGTGTTTGACTTAGTGTGGTCACCCAATCCAACTTGGCCCTACTCAGCTCAGAACTCCCAACCACAAGCGATCCACCAGCCTCAGCCTCCCAAGGGTTAGGAATTACAAGCATGCAGCGAAGCAAACAAAATAATGACCTTCAAATTCCACCAAATAAAATTCCTCAAATAGTCTGTGATTTCATTTGAGAGGGAGAAAAAAATTCCCTCACAAAGACAATGATTGGTAAACTCACGCCTGAGACTGCTCCAGGTGAACAAGGTCTTATAAAAAAAATTTCTTCTGCTGCCTCACTATATTTATACTTAAGATTCAAACCCAAATGCCACCATTTCCAATGGAATTCTGGACTCCCCTTGCAACCCACAAGCACATGTAAGCACACACACCCAACATATCTTAGGAGTAACCAAGTAGGGTACATTAAGCAATGAGAAAGAGAAATGTTCACGCTTTTTGCAGCAGTGTGGCATTCAGCTAGGCTCAACCTTGAATTGGAGCCCACTTTGAAGCAGGGCAGTTTTCTAAGAAAGGGGCCAGTTAGTTCACCTAAGTGCTTTTCAACTTCATGTGTCCCTGTTCTTGTGACAGGCAGAGACAAAGCAGTCCTCTGGTGCTGACATCCAGGGGAGAAAGTGCCTATATGAACTTCTGTGGAGCTAAAATAAATGGAATTCAGCATTTTGTAACAATTGTCTTGGGGCAGCTAGGTGGTGCAGTGGATAGAGTACCAGTCCTGGAGTCAGGAAGACTCAAGTTGATGAGTTCAAATTCAGTCTCACACACTGTGTGACCCTGGACAAATCACTTAACCCTGTTTGCCTTAGTTCCTCATCTATAAAATAAGCTGGAGAAGGAAAGGGCAAACCACTTAGGTACCTTTGTCAAGAAAACCCTAAATAGCGTCAAGAAGAGTCAGACACGACTAAAATGACTGAATAACAAACATCAGCTGTGTCTAGTTCAAATGGCCTCATCCTAGCTAGACTGAATTGAATTACATTCTAAGACCCCCACATTTTACCATTAATATGTGCAGTGATGTGTCTGGTATAACCTTTGCCTTCATCCATTCCTTCTTATCATTCAATGAAACCCAGTGATGTAGTCCAGGTTAATAAAAACACAGACCCAAATTAAACAGCAACTCTATTCCAGGAATGATCATATTGCACTGATATTGACCATTTCTACTTTTTTCTAGTCTGGATGTACTATCACTTAAGCAAAGAACTGTAAAGAGGAATCTGTCAGCCCAGACCATTTCTTGGACTGTCCCATAGGTTTTCAACCTTCTACTTTTATATATGCTGCATCTATATGGAACAAAAATGAAGATTTGGCAACTCTTTATTTAATTTTTTTCAGGTTAGAGCATAAAAAAAATCCATCTAATTTGACTACCCATCCTGATGAAATGAACCAGATACATATCAAATCTCTATTTTATCTTATGCTGTGTAATCATGGAGAGTCTCTGAGTGTCAATATAAAATAAGGATTATATATTTATAAATAGGTATGAAATATAAATGGCACTCACTACAGTATCAATTTCTTGGCAAATGAGAGTGGTGGGCATAGCTTCAGTCTAAATTTGTTGCTACTCTTAGATTTATTTACTTAGCCATATAATATTAAGCCCTAAGACAAGCCTATTGGAATCATATACCCAGGATACCAAAACTAGCACATATGAATTATAAATGCAATATAAAACCAACACCCTGACAGCAAGTAACAAGATTCCATACAAATCAGGAATTCTTTAAATAAATAATGCACTGAATTTATTAAAGGGCTAGGGAATTGGATTAATTTTTGGTGATGAATTCCATCCCTGAAGAAGTATTTGGGAATGGATGAACATGAGATAAATTCCACTCTCTAGCCACAATCTCAAGTTTGAACATTGGCTGACGGACTTTTCCACCTGCATACAGAAACACAGGGATGGCAAGTGAGGCAGGAGGGTGGAAGAGGAACAGGATACACATGGCATTCCACTTCTCCCTGATTTTGACTCAGTCAGATATCTCTTCCCAGCGAATGTACTCCAACAGCGAAAAGGGAAGACCTCAGCACAGAGGTCAGCTACTCCCACTCCTTCCCCCAAAGGTCACAAGACTGTGACTGGGCGAAGTTGTTCCAATTGGTTTTCCAAAGCAATTCGTTCTTGATGAACTTCCTAAATCATCCAAAACAAAAAGAAACAAACAAAAAGTTATAAAGAGGATATTTCTGGCTAAGGGTTCATCCCTGCTCCTATACCTGGTATGAAAAAGAAATATTTCTAGGAAGATATATGTATGGTTCATACTTAACTCAGATGTGTGGATTAGGAAGCAATAGAGTCAGTGATGGTGAAGGAATCCATCCATCAGTAAGCATTTATAATTAGGCAGCTAGGTGTAAGAATGGATAGAGTACTGGATTTGGAGTTCCATGATCTGTATGATCCTACTAGACTAAGTTCCATAAGGGAAGGGACTGTGATTAATCCAGTCTTTAGTTATCTCCTGTAGTATCTAGCACAATGTACACAGCAGAGACTTAATAAATGTACTAAATACTAGGTACTAAATAATTGTGCGCACAACTCCATTTCCTCATCTATAAAATGAGGACATAATGTCATCTACATCAAGCACTGATTCATGTTTCTGTCAGGATGAAAAGAGATATTTGTAAAGCACTTTGCAAACCTTAAGGTGCTATACAAATGGTAGCTCTTGTAATTATTTACTCTCTGGAAAGCACTGTGCTAGGTTGTGCGGAGGGAGGAAGGGAGGGAAGGAAGGAAGGAAGGGAGGGGAGGAAGGAAGGGAAGGAGGGAGGGAAGGAAGGAAGGAAGGAAGGGAGGAAGGGAGGGAGGGAGGGAGGAAGGGATATTCCCTGCTGTCAAGGAGCTTACATTCTATTGGAGGAAACGTAAGTAAGTATACATACAAAAATACATTTTAAAAAGTGAGTATTACTAATGACAACCCCTTTCCACCTTCCTAAGAGCTGTGAAAGGGTGTTTACATCTTATTTACAAAACCTCACTCCTAAAGGGGAGTCACAGTTGAACTAATACAGCAATTTCCTCAAATTCAGATCTCACACACAGTTTTCATGTCTTTTATAAACTTATATGTGTGTATATGTACATATGTACATATATATGTAAATATTTACATATATACACACAGAGAATTATATATTATATGTTAATTATATAACATATATTGCTTTTGTATCATAATTATTTGGGGTAATTCATGAGGTAACTAGGTTCCATAGTGGATAGTTCCATATGGTGCCACAGTTCCTTAACTGTACTTGTAATCTAACAGACTTGAGTTTGAATCTTGCCTCAAATACTTGCTAGCTGTGTGACCCTGGGCACTTTTCTGAGTCTGTTTCCTCACCTGTAAATTGAAGGGTGTGATCTCTAAGGTCCCTTCCAACTCTAGATTTATGATTCTATACTCCCTACTAGACTAAGCTTCATAAGGGAAGGGACTATGGCTAATCTAATCTTTCCTATCTCCTCTAGCATCTATCACAATGCACTGTTCACAGTAGACACTTAATAAATGTTACCTGAATTGAAACCAATATTCAGTCAAATTCTTTGCTGCCACCACCCAATGGTAAAAAGAGGGATAAAATTTTCTCCCAAGAATGAACCCATGTCTTGAATTTCTCTTTGCCCTCTCTGGCTTTTTCAGCAGATTCCACCCTGTGAAATCCCACAGGGAAGATTCAGGTTCAGAATGAAATATTATCACACTGTGGAGGAAGGTCAGTATAAAATTATGCTAAGTAAAATCCATAAGTATAATTCATGTTATTTAGGGACACATATTCAATTAAATCCCCAACACCTTCCATGTATACCAACTATCATCCCCCCTTTAATCTGACCCATTCCCTGGGTCTGGATCCTTGGGGTAGAGTTCATCTTGACTAGGTCAATCAGAGGTGGGAAAATGAAAGGCAGCTTTCCCAACAGGAAGAGGAGTAATAAGAAGCGGTTAGCATCATAAACAGAACTCTGAACTTGCCAGAAGAAAGATCCGTGTTCAAATCCTGCCCACACACCTGTTAGTGACGGGATCCTAAGCCAGTTATCACCTAACTTCTCAGCAAAATCGGGATTATAATAGCCCCTAATCTCTCCAAATCACTGAGAAGACCAAAGGAGATAACAAATAGAAAGAAATTTTCAGACCTTAACGCAGTTTATAAATAGTAGCTACTGTTATTACTTATTATTATATTGCTAATTGGATTCTATGACGTAGTGGATAGAGCACTGGACCTGAAATCACGTAGACCTGAGTTCAAATCCAGCCTCAAAACACTTACTAGTTATGTGACCCTGGGCAAGTCACTTAACCTCTGCCTCCATGTCATCATCTGTAAAATGCAAATATTGACAGCACCTGCCTCCTGGTGTTGAGGTGAGGACCAAATGAGGTAATAATTGTAAGGTGCCTGGTATGCAGTCAGTGTTCCATGAGTCCTTGGGGCCTTCCTTCTTCTTTCCTTCCTTTCGGAAATAAGAAGGGTCCTTGCTTGCCCTCAGTGACAGCCTCAATGGTGTTATGCATATAAAGGTAATGCGAGGAAAAGATCAAGGGATCCTAGATTTAGAGACCACAGACTCCAAGCCCCTATTTTATTTAACTGAGGAAACCAAGAGACCTGTGACTCGACCGAGGCCATACAACTAGTACATATCTGAGGTAGCATTTGAACCCAGGTCATTCTGACTCCAAATCCAGCGTCCTATGTAGAATACCATGACCTTTGGGTAGAGTTCAGAAGTCACTGTCTGGGGACTTAGCAGGGGCTCCTCTAAAATGCCTTGTTTGCAACCCGCATGCCCAGTAGCTGGGGGCATGGCTAGGAGACTGCAGTACATTAAAGAATTGAAGTTACAGAGCACTATTAAGAATGAGAAATAAAAAGACTTCAAAAGCTAAGTTTGCAAAATTCAAATATCGGAAGGTTTGTTATTTTTGATTGTACTCCGATTCATGTTTATTATGAGGATAAGACATGATGTTTCAGCATCTATCGTTGTCCTAGAGAAGTCTGTTAGTAGGCTCAAGAATCAGGCCTCAATCTGAAGGCTCAGCTCAAGCACTCCACTGGCTGCAATCATAAGCCACACATGCTGAGCTCACATCATAATGCAAAGGGCCAGGGTGGGCAGTTTAGATATGACATAGTCTTTGCCCTCGAGGAGATTATAGTCTAGTAGGAAAAGAAGGCACCAACACAGAGAGAGGCAAGCACTGGAGGATCAACCCAGATTCAAATGCTTCTTCTCTCTATACTTCCTGACTGGGTAACCCCTGACAAGCAGTTTTCCAGTGGGGAAAAGGTGGATAACCATAACTGCAGGATACATCTCTCACAGTTTATTTTAAAAGTTAAATGAGATCATGCATGTAAACTACTGTGTAAAATCTCTGAGCTGATAGAGCTGCCAGCTATGATTAGCTGCAGAATATAGATTATAAGCAACTTGAGGCCAAGAATGACTTTTCATTTTTGGTTTTTTGATTCCTGGGATGCCGTAGCTTGATGCCTTGTACATAAAGAGGTATTTAATAAATGCATGAGGACTTCAATCATTCCCATGTATTTTATTTACATATATGTGTGTGTATATGTATAGTAAATAATATGTTTGATATGGTATGCCTTTATATTTAATATATTATACATATATAACAAATATATTATGCATATATATAAGTACATTGTATATGTAGAATATACTAAATATATCATATCAAATGTGTGTATGAATAAAAACTGGCTGAATTTGCCAATTCTGTTGATATTAATTCAAAAATTTAACCATTTCTTAACAAATGTATTTTTAGATATTATGTTTCATTATCCAGGACAGCCAATATGTACACACACAAGCATAGACACATACATGCACACACACACACACACACACAGACACACACACACACACACGCACACACGAAGGGAAACTTGCCCATGGTCATACAGTTAATAAGTCCCGGAGCTGGAATTAGGGTCCAGGTCCTCTGACTTCCAGGCTCAATGTTCTTTCCACAATACTTGGCACATGTTAGGTATTTAATAAATGTTTATTGATTAACACATTAGGTTGTCTTTTACACACTAGTGAGTTGAATCTGAGACTAGAATTGAATTTTGAAGGATGGTTACAATTCAGAGAGGAGGAAAAGGAGAGAAAGGATATTCATGAAAGAAATTTGCACTTAATCCGAACTAGAAGGATCCCTTGAGATCATCTAGTCTAGGTATTCTTAACTTTGGCACACATATACACACATGTATTCATGTATATATAGGTATGTACATACCTATATATACGTGTTAAATATATATGTATACAAATGATATCTTAACGATCAAATGTACTGCATATACATACATAATGTACATATGTGAGTGGATACATATATAATAATTTATTATATGTGCATATATATCATACATTGCATGTATGTGTATACATAAATATGCACTATATAAACTATCTCATTATATCAACTATATAAACTATCTCACACATATCCCTATATATACATACTTACATATTTAATAATATGGATATAGAGAGTGGGCATAGACATATATCTATAGAACATATATTTATATATTGTATCTATGCATATATATTATATATACATATATAATGAACAAGTAGAGCTATGTAGCACATCTATAACTCAATAAGCATTCATATCCAGCTAAGAAGCAGCACTGGTTAGAATCTTTAAAGACTTACATGCTTCTCAAATGATAAATGGTCAAAGGATACGAATAGACAGTTTTCAGATGAAGGAATTAAAGCTATCTATAGTTATATGAAAAAAATTCTCTAAATCACCATTGATTAGAGAAATGCAAATCAAAACAACTCTGAGGTGCCACATCACGTCTATCATATTGGCTAACATGACAAAAGAGGAAAATGATTATTATTGGAGAAAATATAGGAAAATTGGAATACTAACGCATTGTTGGTGGAGTTGTGAACTGATCCAACCATTCTGGAAAATAATTTGGAACTATGCTCAAAGTGCTATAAAAATATGCATAGTCTTTGACCCAGCAATACCACTCCCAGGTCTGTATCCTGAAGAAATCATAAAAATGAGAAAAGAACCCACATGTACAAAAATATTTATAGCAGTTCTTTTTGTGGTGGCAAAGAATTAGAAATTGAGGAGATGTCCATCAATTGGGGAATGGCTGAATAAGTTGTGGTATATGAATAGTAATGGGTATATTATAATATAAAAATAACAATATAGTAATGAAATACTACTGTGCTATAAGAAATGATGAGCAGGCAGATATCAGAAAGACTACACGAATTGATACTGACTGAAATGAGCAGGCCCAGGAGAACACTGTACACAGTAACAGCCACATGGTGTGGTGACTGACTTTGATAGACTTAGCTCTTCTCAGCAAAGTAAGGATCTAAGACTGCTCCAAAAGCCTTATGACAGAAAATGCTGTTCACATCCAGAGAAATAACGTTGGAGTCTGAATGCAGATGGAAACATACTATTTGCTCTCTTTTTCTTTTATTGTTTTGTTTCTTTCTCATAGTTCCTCCCATTGGTTCTAATTTTTCTTTACTTCATGACTAATGTGAAAATATGTTTATTAAGAATGTATATGTAGAGCCTATATCAGATTGTATGCCTTGTTGGGGAGGGAGGAGGAGAGGAAATTTAAAACTCATAATCTTATGGAAGTGAATGTTGAAAACTAAAAATAAATAGTTATTTTAAAAAGACTTATATGCAGGTAAAGTACATGGAACAGCATTTTTTGTATTACTAACCTTCTAACCCCCAGATATTTAGTCTGAAGGATATTAGACATTAGGGTATTAAGTCTGAAGTCAGAAGGATGTTACTTAACTTCTTCTCCCCAAATATTTGGGCATGAATTTTTGGTAGTCAAGTCAAATCAATCAGCATTTATTAAGCACTTCCTCTGTGTCAGGAAAGGTATATCCCCCTTCTCTCCCTCTTTTTCACCTAAAGAGCCTATGGGGCACAACCAGGAGCAAAGAAAATTGTAAAGATTCAATTATGCTTCATGTCAGGAAACACCTTCAAAACAATTAAAACTGTCCAAAAGTGAATGGGCTCCCTCACCCACAATTAGATGTTGCAATTAAAAGTTGCAAATTTGCTTGCTATCCTGTGGCAGAGATTTCCTTTCTTGGTATGAATGGACTAAGTGGCTACTGAAGTCTACTTTCCAACTCTGATATTCTTTGACATTGTGAGTTTAAGAACAAAGCTGATCCAAGTCTAATGACCCAATTTTCAATGCATCTCCTCACCTTAAGCTGCTGCTGGAGCTCACTGTTCAACCTGGCTAGCACTGCATTGGCCTCCTTGTTTTTCCGTATAGCTGTCTGGATTGCCTTCTTCTGCTTTGAAGACTGTCTGCCAGAAGAGAAGTAGAAAATAATTTAGTCAAAAAGGACTTTGAGAATTACTGAGCCAAGATCTCAATAATGATAATGTCCAATTATTTATTTTTTAAATGAAACAAATGGCATTACGGGGCCAATAATAACTAAAAGAAATACTATTCCTTTTACATGCATAGAATATAAATATACTTGAGTTGCATATTTCATAACCTGAAGAGTAGCTACGTTTTGGGGCTGTTCAAAAACTTGGTCTTCCATGTATTCCAAGATATTTTAGTAAAAATAAAAAATGCCTTTCAACAAATTAGATTAACTGAAATGTTCCTTGTGTTTAAATATCAATGGCATTTAAAGAACTCCTCATGCCCTTTGGACAAGTCTTAAGAACAGAAGCAAGTTCTATGAAGAAGCAATTCTATAACACATGCCTGAGTTATATTGCTTTCCTTCTTCATTACCAGAGCCAACATCATGAAAATGGTATTGTATGTGTGTGTCTGCATATCTGTGAGGCTTCAGAATTAACGCAAAGCATATCGATAGCAGCCAAGTATATTAAGTCCCTTGCAGATCCCCAAAAAAGAAGCTTGACTCCCTCTCCTAGCCAGGATAACCACTTCCTTCACCCCAGCTTCTCTCATTCCTAAGCAGGAACGACCTGATTGTCAGGGTGGGGAGAGTCATGCAAATCACAGGGTTTGTCACTTAATCACCATTTGGCTCCATTTCCAAATCTGTGAAGTGGAGATGATAACAGTACCTGAAAGAATAACTGTAAAGAGCTTAGTCCAATATGTGACACATAGTAGGCACTATATAAATATTAGTTACTATGATTACTACTTATTAGCTAGTTGGCCCTAGGCAAGCCATTTAACCTCTGCTTGCCTCTGTTTCCCCATCTGTAAAATGAGGATATAATAATAAAACCTACCTCCCAGGTTTGCTGTAAGGATCAAGTGAGAGAATTGTAAGAACTTAACCCAGTATCTGACACATAGTAGGCACTATGTAAATATCAGCGAATATTATTACCACTTATCAGCTATATGACCCTGAGCAAGTCACTTAACTTCTGCTTGCCTCAGTGTCCTCACTGACAATAACAACAGCTTCTACGGGACTCCCAGTGTTGTGGTGAGGAACAAAGGATAAAAAAGCGTAAAGCACTTTGCAAACCTTGAAGCACTATATAAATGCCAGTCAATCTGAAACAGAAAATACTTCTAAGAAAAAAATTAATCCCACTCCAACTGAAGAGGGTTTGACATTCATGAACATAGCTACTTATCCTGGTTAAAACAGGACATAACCCAGGCAAGTGGTAAAGAATGCTAACTTCCTTTATTTTTACCAAGTGCTAGAAATGCCACAAGGCACATTGATGTCCCGGACTCAAGTACCACCTCCGATATGTACTAGTTGAGAAATCTCAGGCAATGAGTTGCTCAACCTCTCAGGTAAGTCTCTAATTTTATTGGTTATTGCAAACAAGATACTGATTTGTATTGATAAAAGGAGTTTTCCCACTGAAGTTCCCTATACTGGTGAAATTACAGGTCTAGACCAAAAAGGATTAGTGGCCAGCCCTTTTAATTTGATGGGTTGGGGGAGAAGAAAAGAACAGAGAAAGGAACAATATTAAAACTTTCTAAAGCTGCCATTTCTTTTACTGATTTATTCTATTTACTTTTGGACTGGTGCATGTGGCTTCACGGTTGGCACGTTTGATGTCCCACTCACAGAAGAAGGAGGTTCTTGGTTTTCCATTATTTGATTTTCAGGTCGTAATTTTCGACGAATGGGCTTTGATGGTGGCAGGTCCTGAGAAGAACAAACACAAAGACCACCACCATGCCAACAGCCTTCAATTTCCAGCTTCCCACACGTCTACACACACATAGCCCCTCACATTCCCATACCAGGATGGTAATGTAATAATTAAAGACACCTAGGAAAATTAGAGTAAACAATGAGAACTTGGCTTCAGACCAAATGGACAGAGTGTTGGACCTGGAATGGAGAAGACTCAGATTCACCGCCCACTACAGACACTTACAATATTTTCTCATTTGAGCAGATTTTTGCTAGGGTCACAATAAAAAGCTGAAGGATGATATGTTGGGGTCATTAAGGGCTGGCCTGGTAGTGTCCAAAAGACTTGGGCTTAAGATCTGCCTCAAAGACTGGCCATGTGATCCTGGGCAAGTCACTTAGCCTGTCTGTGTCTCAGTCTCGTCATCTATAAATGTGAGGTGTGGATTCCACAACCACTAAAGGCTCTTCCAATTCAAAGCCCAGAATTGTATGGATAATGGTGTCCTTGTTTGAAAATTTTACCATTTTCTTAATGGATTATTATTAGGATTTTACTGAACTCAGAGAATACTTGATATCTCTGCCCCATGTGGTGATGGGTTTTCTTTGTTTTTGTTTTCTAAGCCCAGTTCTGTCATTGTTCAGTTGTTCGTGTCTGACTCTGTGACCCCATTTGGGGTTTTCTTGGCAAAGACAGTGGAGTGGTTTGTCATTTCCTTCTCCAACTCGTTTTACAGATAAGGAAAGTGAGGCTAAGAAAGTTAAGTGGCTTGCCCTGGGGGGACACAGTTAGTTAAGTGTCTGAGGCCAGATTTGAGCTCAGGAAAACGAGTCTCCTTGATTCCAGGCCTAGCATTCTATTCACTGCACCACCTAGTGCCCAGTAATAAACATCATAAACTTTACCATACATATTTTTGGCTTTACATCTGCACATTCTTCATTGTTCTACCTCAGTTATTAAGTGAAGGCATGCTTAAGGACCATAGCGCGATCTAGAAGCAGCCATCTGAAACATTTCTAGAGAATCTGGGTAATCTCCATGATGGCTTACATCTTCCTGACTTAGCACTAGGATGAACAGTTAGCTACTTTGGGTTAAAAAAGAAGGGAAAGATAATGACAGTAACTTAAAGGTCAGGCAAAACTGATTTCATGGCCTAAAAGGACAGAGCAGAGTCTCATACTATTGAGTAGGGGCAAGGAAATAAACAGGAGGAAAATATCTGGGGGAGCACAATGGGGGCCCTTTCAGAGCTTTCCAGAAGTGTGCCATTCTGGCCACAAGAAAGCAAAAACCTCTGAGTCTACTAAAACCCAATTACTAGGCCATCCCCTGGGCTTGGGAAAGGAAGGATCATTGGCAAGGCGGCCAGTAGTCACTGGCCTGTGTTGCTAAGATCCTGACCTCTCCAGACAGAACTTCCATGGTTCTAGAACATGAAGTCACTTTGGTGAGTTGACAGAGTCAAGGTACAGGGAATATCTCATGACAATAACATTAAGCATTCCAGCATTACCTTTTTCACAGGACTTCCACTCTCCTCCGTCTGGGAAGGAGTTCTGGTCAATTGAGGATGTAATTCAATCTCCGATACTTGGTCTGTCTACATGAATAAATTAGATGTTGTAATGTGCATACAAAAGCATAACGGATCAAAACATTCTCAAACCTTGGTTACAAAGGGGAAAAAAATGAATTTATATCCCTAAAGATTCTCAAAAGCAGAGAGCTGAAAAAAAGTTTCAAAATTATGCATGTGCACACATGCATGAACACACACACACAGACAGACAGACAGACAGACACACACACACACACACTGTTAATGAATTTTAAGGGATCCCTTGAACTTGTCTTGAGTTGCCATGTTTTCCAGAACCATTGTACCCGGAGCATGCAGGAAACCCTGAATGTGTCAAAGATGAAGCTTCCTATCAACACCCCCGCCACAAGCTGACAAATTGCTTTTGTAGAGGAGACCTTTGTAGATAAATAGACCATCCTATCTCCATAGTTTAGTGGTTCCTAAGGGAAAAGAATGTGGCTTCTGCTGTTGCTCTGCTCCGCCCCTTCAGGAAGGGTTTTGTCCCTTTCTCACCTTTACAAGTACAGACCTTTCTCCTTCCATGCCACGTCTCTTTAGGTGGAGATTCTGCTATCTCCTCCTTCCTCTGTCCTACTGTTATAAAAATGCAAATGCTTACATGGATTATGAACTCTTCAAGTTCCACATTTAAGTTCATTTCTCTTGTAATAAACCTAATTTTCACATAAGTTTCATGAAATTCTGATTGCTTGTTAACAACACACACACACACACACATATCAAACAGGTAAGGAAACCGACATGAGGTAGAGAAACTTCCCAAAAGCCACAAAGTAAGGAAAATCATGGGCAAAGAAGGGATCCCTTCCCCTCCATGGATCCCTTGGTCAACTTTTTTCTTTTTGTTCTAGATCTGTGATTTCATTGTTGCAGGGAACTTCCAAAGTGGAAACTTTTGTCATCAATGAAAGCTGGTATCTAGCCTACAACATAAAGACCTATAAAGTTGCCTGGGAGGCTGAGAGGTTATTAAATGACTTGTTCAGAGTCATATAGCCAGTGTATGTCAGAGCCAGGATTTGAACCTAAGTCTTCTTGGTTCTCCAGTGCCATTATTTTATCCAGTATAAGATGCTGCCTCTCATCTTTCTATTATGATGCTAAAAAAAAAAGCCTAGAATGAGGAAACAGTGTCAGAAAACTAAAAAACCTGAAGGGTTATACCTACATCAAAGATTTGCCTTCAACCTCAGGGATACTCCATTTCCTGTTTATAGCTTTGATTCCCCTTAAATTACACTGACATGATCAAAACGAAAATAAATGAACAGAAAAGAAATCCAGACATAACAAGGATCACATAAGATCAAGGATATATATGGTTGCTCTTTCCCCTCAGAGAAATTTTTTTTAACAAAAGCACTTGTGGAAACTGTTTAGGGAAAAATGCAGCTGAGTGTCCTACACAGAAGCAACTTTCCAGGATATTTATAGAACCATCTCCCTTATATACTCTAGGTATTCAAGCTTAGTGAGCCATGTACCAGTGACTCCGCACTGACCAAGGAGGGCACAGAACACTCAGCATATTCCCTGCTGGCCACTCTATGATCTAGATTGTTTATTTTGCAGACCTAGACCTGGCAGAAGGAAGACGGCACTTGCTTTCTGTCCATATAAAAGAATGTTCCCACAGAAGCCCTGACATGTCTCACTTGGTGGAGAAATTAATGGAAGTTTCTTACTTCACTTAGCACTCACTAATGACACATTTACCATACAAAGAACCCCTTCTAACACGGCACAAATATAGTTAAGATACTGACAATTTATACCTAGCCAGTGATACAGGAACTCATCTTCTGAGTTAGGAAGACCCAGATTCCAGACTTTTTCCCCTTCTACTACTACTACCATCATTACTACCACTATTCCCAGTGTTTAGCTTAGCCTACTGGTTGTCACATACTAGATACTTAATAAAAATTGATTGCTGGATGAGGGAGAACTCATTGTTTCTAGGGGATGCTCCTAGGATTATTTTTCCATTTTGTTTTTAATTTTTTTAATCAATGAAAATTCATCTTTTCTCCCTCTTATTTATTACCCCCACTTTTGAGAAAGAAAAACAAAACTCCCATTACAAATAGGTATAGTTAAGAAAGTCCTTACATTGATCCTGTTCAAAAAAATCAAAACATATTTGTCTATCTGCACTCTGAGTCCATCACCTCTCTGTCAAGAATTAGGTATTATTTATACATAGCAGCTCTCTTTGTAGTGGCCAAGAACTGGAAATCAAGGGAATGCCCATCAATTTGGGAATGCCTGAACAAGTTGTGGTTTATGAATGTAATGGAATACTATTGGGCAATAAGAAATGATGAACAGAAAGATTTCAGAGAGACCTGGAAAGACATATATGAACTGATGCTGAGTGAAATGTGCAGAACCAGGATACACAGTAACAGCCAAAGTGTTCAAGGCCTGTTTCTGATATACTTTGCCCTTCACAGCAATGCAAGGACCTAAAACATTCCCAAAGGTCTCTTGAGGCAAAACGCTGGAGAAAAAACTACAGAATCAGAATGCAGAACGAAGCAGACTATTTTCTCTTGTCTTATGCTTTGGTTTGGTTTTTCTCATGGTTTCTTCCATTCATTTTAATTCTTCTATGCAACGTGACTAATGTGAAAATGTGTTTAGTAAGAATGTGTAGAACCCATATAAGATCTCATGCCATCTCAGGGAGGAATGGAAGAGGGAGGAGGAAAAAACTTAAGACTTACGAAAGTGATTGTTGAAAACCGAAAACAAATAAATTAATTTTTTAAAAAAAGAATTAGGTATCGTGCTACACCTTAAGTTCTCCAGAACCGTGGTTAATCATTGTGTTGATTACAATTCCAAGGTCTTCCAAAGTCATGTGTGATTACATATTGTTGTTATCATATAAATTGTTCTGGTGCTTCTCACTTCCTCTGCACCACTTCAAATATGCTTTCCCCAGTTTCTCTCTCTTTCCCCTTTATCACTTCTTGTAACATAATATTCTATCACATTCATATACCATAACTTATTCTATCATTTTCCAATTGACAGGCATCCCCTCAGTCTCTAATTATTTGCCACCAAAAAAAAGAGCTGCTATAAATATTTTTATACATATGGAACTTTTTCCTCTTTCTTTGATCTCTTTGGTTTATAGACCTAGTTGTAGTATATCTGGGTCAAAGGGTACACACAATTTAATAAACTTTGGACATAGATCTAAACTACTTTCCTGAATGGCTGGACTTATTCCTAACTCAACCAATAATGCATCAATGTATCTGTTTTCCCTGTAGCCCTTCTAGCATTTGTCATTTTGCATTTTTGTCAGCTTTGCCAAGCTGATGGGCAGAAGTTCATGGGTTTAAAAAATCACTGACTTAGACCTAGAAGCTATCTCAAACTCTATATGGTCCAATCCCTTGTTTTATAACTGATAAAGTTGATGCACAAAGAGATGAGGTAATTTCCTTGAGGTCACATAGGTTACATGGGTAGTAAATATTAGAGAAATATTAGAGTCCCAGGACTCAGTAAACTCAAGTGGCCCCTTATCACTTCCAAATCAAATTTAAAATCCTCTGTTTGGTATTCAATGCTCTTTATAACTTGCCACATCCACATAGCTACACACATACATAGGCTGCGCAGCCCCATGACATCAGCCTTCTGGATGTTCCTTGAATAAGACACTACATCTTCTGACTCAGGACATTTTTACATGCATCGAATGCTGGTCTCTGTCTCCTGACTTCCCTGGCGTCCTTCAAATCCCACCTAAAGTCCTGTCTTTTACAGGAAACCTTACCCAACCTACCTTAATTGTAGCACCTTCCTTCTGTTGGTCATTTTCAATTTATCCTATACGTGGCTTATTTGTACATAATGCTGTCTCCCCCACTGGCCTGTGAGTTACTTGAGAGGACAGACAGCTTTTATGTTTCTTTGTATCCCCATTACTTAGCATGGTGTCTGGAATACAGTAGGTACTTAATAACTGCTTACTGCCTAAATGACAGATTTCAAATTCGTTCCAGTGTACCCACTGCTAAGATCTTCCCTCTAAGACTACCTTCCATCTACTGAATGTCCATCTTATACATATCTAGTTATTTATAAGTTATCTGCCTATTAGAAAATGAGCTCCTTGAGGCTAGACTGTTTTTGCTTTTCTTTGTATCCTCAGTGCTCAGTACAGAGCTTAGCACGTAGTAAGTGCTTAATAACTGCCTACTGATTGGCTTGTTGCACTACCCTGCCTCATTTGATATAGCTTTAACTGTTATGAAACATATTCTGACATCCAGCCTGAATCAGTCACTTTGCAAGATGAAAGATATTCATTCACAAGTCCTAGAGATGAGACTGGATAAAGCCTCTTCTGCTCTTGCCCAGAGATTACCAGGAGCAAGAAGTAAAATATTTTACCTAAATGTTAAATACTATGTCCCATCACTTTAGGCTCCTTCCCTTAACCAGCAACATGATTCCATTACTCCTAAGGTAGAGTATTTGATTCAGTGACCACAGTACAGAGTTTGGATTCTGATCCGGACTGTGACACTTAAAAGGACTGAGAGACATAATTTCTGGGACATTCAATCATTTTATTAATAAATGACTAATAATTAACCCATTTTAATAAAAGAGTGGTCATTTGGCTATCTCTCTCTTAGACCAAAGACAATCATGGTAGCTGGCTCATAATTTATGTGTTCTTTTGGAAAAGGAGTGTTCAAAAGAATGGCAATCAACTCTGATTGGTTAACAATTAATGAGAGAATGAATATTACAATGAGGGACTGGACCTGAATTTGATTATGTCATTTACTACTTAAGTTATCCCCAGTAGGTAATCTATTCAAAGAATTTATCCCCACTCAAACCTGAATGGAACACAATGGTTGTCCCACTTGGGTGGGGTCTGGATAGAGGAGAAGGTTAGCTCAACCTTCAGTGACTAAGGTCTTGCAATGAAGATAAAAGGGTAAAATCAGAATCTCCCCAACTCGTTGGCTATTAATATTCATTTCTCTCAAGACACAGCCACAGTCACAAGCCAAAAGAGGGCCCAGTCAGCTACTCAATGCCACAGTTGCTAACATGGGGGACGAGGTAGAAAAGCAGGGTGAGAACATTACTCTCTATTGTTGGGTAAAATGATTCATCTAGTGGGGAAGTAGGATCTTTCCTCTCTGCAGCTGCTGCTACTGTCAACCCCTTTTCTCTATCTATTTGTTTACTGGGCTCTTTTAAAAGTCACTGGGCACAAACATAATAAAATCTCTCATTCTAACATTTAAATCAGGCAACTGCAGCAACAATAACAAAATTTTTTTCTTAAAATATGTTGGCACAAAGTGCTACAGCTCATGTTACATAACATAATACATACAAATAACTATATATACATAAGCATATATATTTTTATAAATTATGAATTTATATAATACATATCTATAAATTTTATATCAATATAAATATGTTGATATAAAATATAACTACATAAATAGCTATATATGTGTGTGTGTATGTGTATGTGTGTATATATATATATATATATATATATATATATATATATATACATATATATATAATTAACCTTATATGTAAATAACATGGGATAGATAGCAGTGTCAAAAGATGACTTCCTGAAAAGACACTTAAACAACTGTTTGCCTAATTGCCAAGAACCATCCCTTAAGAATTACTGATCATTTCAGTCAAAAATGAGATAGGTATATCTTGCCTGGCCTCTACTAAGCTAGAGAACACAAGTTCAACACATGGTAAAAAGACATAAACTCACGTATTCTATAGTACTTTACCTTTTACAAAGTACTAACTCTGAGGTAAGTTTTTTTTTCCCCATAAAGCTCCAAAGCTGTCTTGTTAATTCAGGGCCTCATCACCTCTAATTTGCACCTGAGACAAAGGTTAAATGCCATAACGGATAAAGCATTGAACTAGGAGGTGGAAAGACCTGAGTTGGAATCCTGGGCAAGTCACTTAACTTCTCTGGGCCTCAGTATTCTGTAAAACAAAAGAGTTGGACTCAACAATCTAAAAGGTCCCTTTCAGCTCTAAATCTAAGAATATGTGATCCCTCTAACTCTCCTCCCAGCTTCCAGTATCTCCCAGTTCCAATCAAATGGAAACTACAGTCAGATTAATTTTATTCTCTGGCTCAAAACCCTTCAATGGCTCCCCAGTGCCTACAATTTAAAATTCATATTATCTTAGCCAAACATTCAAGATTCCAAACTTTTTCTTTACTTTCATTTCACTCCACATTGATCATTTGCCCCAACACAACCAGGCTCTTTCTTGCCCCCTCAATATTACCAGTATTTATTCCCAATTCAGATCCTACACATCTTTCAAGACCTACCCCAAATCCCACTTCTCCCACGAAACTTTCCTAATGACCACAGCCCCAAACTCTTTTCTAATTTCTCTAAACTTCCAAAGCACTTGTCCAAATTACTCATTTTGACACTTGCCTTTTTATATGTCTTGTCTCTTTCATATGGATATATGTATCATCTCCCCAGTGCAACTGTAAATTACTGGAGGGTAACTACATAGAATTACATTGTTGACTGAATGGATATTACAAACTAGGTAAAAGGGACAAATTATGCTGTAGTTACATAAGATGTTACCTTTTGTAAATCTGGATGTAGCCAAATTTACCGTTAGGCAAATTAAAGTTATTGACTGTCTGGCCTGGAAAATCCAAGTGAAACATACCTGGATACTATATTCCATAGACAAAGAAGTAGATGAATTCTAAGTAGAAGACAAGAGGTTACAACAGTCATGTGATTCAGAAATGGGAAAAGAACACATCACGTCTCAAACATTATTTAGAATTCTATGGAGCCATCCAGATAGTGACCATGATAGCAAAGGGTAAATAAATCCCCTGCTATGTATGGCCTCTAGTTATTTTTTCCATAGATAATAGATTACCATTCTATTCTTCAAATCTTCACCTAAACCTTCATGCAAAAGTTCTGACTGGTTATCATTAGTTTTAAAAAATCATTTCTAGAAACTGTTTGAAACTTGTTCTCTGCTTTAGATCTGGAGTGTGTTTCCTGATTTTTTTTTTTTTTGCAATCTATAAAAGTGCACAGTCAAGATCATCTGAAAAGGAGAAATAAAGCAAAGCCTTCATCAGCATATTGATAATAACAAATACCGCATCTTGCCTATGAATGGTTCCACAAAGGTGCTGAACTTCAAAGGGTAATAACATCGAACCTGAACATGTAACACTCTAAATGAAGGAATTATTGTTTAAAATCATTCTTGAAGTCATTCTCAAAAGGAAGCTATCCTGAGGAAGGCAGCTATGTATAGAAAGAACTCCGGACTTAACAACAAGAAAACTGATTTCCAATCTAGCCCCAGAAACACGGTGGCTATGTAACAATGGGGTTGTCTTCAGTTTTCCTCGTCTATAAGGTGGGGACAATAATTCCAGTTCCAAACTGGGAGAAAGCACTTAGTAAATCTTCGAGGAATATATAAATATGAGTCATCATGAACATAAGAAAATCTTGATCGAATCAACCCAAAATCTTAAGTAAGTTAACAACAGCTCAGAGTCAAGAGTATTTAAAGAACAAAACAAAATTATTGTCTGTTGTTTTTGGAAGACCACCTACCAAGGAAACCATGGTAGAGAAAGACAAAGGGCAAGGAAAACTCCCTAATATGGTTTATCCAAAAGTGGAATGTGCTGCCTTGGGAAGGAGTGGATTTTTCCTTATAAGAAGTCTCTAAGGGAAAGCTAAAATAAGCTCTTGAAGAAGGGATTACTTCATTAGGTATGGGGTCGACTAGATTGCTTCTGAGAATCTTTTCAACTATTGAGATTCTGTGACTATGTTGTTTTGAGAAGCATTAAATAAAAGTAACTTCACAACAATAACTGCCAATCAATGTTTTCCTAAGTTTGCAGATAAGGAACAAAATAACATGGGATAGAGAGCAATGTTAAGAGATGATTTCCAGAAAAAGACACTTGAACAACTGTTTGCCTAAGGGCCAGGAACCATTACTTGTGAAGAGAAATACTGATCATTTCAGTCAAAAAGGAGGATGTTATATCTCGCCTGGTCTTTATTCAGCTGGAGAACAAAAATTCAACACAAGGGTAAAAGGACAAAAACTCAACATTTCTCTATGTAACCATGGGCAAATGGGGATTTTGGTGGCACGATGCATAGACTACCAGGCCTAGAATCAGGAAGACCTGAGTTCAGATCAGACCTCAGACACTAACTGGAGGGCAAGTCACCTAAATCTGTTTGCCTCAGTTTCTGCATCTGTAAAATAAGATGGAAATGGCAAACCTTTCCAGTATCTTTGCAAAAAAAAAACTTAAATGGGGTCATCAAGAGTCGAACATGATTGAAAATGACTAAACAAATTACTTGGTGCTTCTAAACCTCAGTTTCCTTACCCATAAAATGCCTTTTGCCCATGGTCACATAGCTAGTTTAAGTGTCAGAACTGAAATTAAAAATCCTGTCTTTTCCATATGATATGGAGAATGATCATTGACTTAATACAGGAAGAGCCTTAGAGGGCATCTAGTCTAATCATCAATTTATAAGTAAGTTTAAAAAGTGATTCAGTTCCCACATATACAGAAGTATTTACAGCAGCTCTCTTTGTGGTGGCCAAGAACTGGAAATCAAGGGGATGCTCACCAACTAGAGAATGGCTGAACAAGTTGTGGTATATGAATGTAATGCATAAGAAGAAATGTGCTACAAGAAATGATGAACAGGAGGACTTCAGAGAGGCCTGGAAGGACTTACATGAACTGATGCTGAGTGAAAGGAACAGAACCAGGAGAACACTGTACACAATAACAACCACAGTGTGCAATGAATTTTTCTGGTAGACTTAACCCTTCACAGCAATGCAAGGATCTAAAACATTCCCAAAGGACTCTTGAGGCAAAATGCCATCCACATCAGAGAAAGAACTATGGAACTGGAATGCAGAATGAAGCACAATATTTTCTCTTATATTATGTTTTGCTTTTTCTCATGGTTTCTTCCATTCATTTTACTTCTTCTATGCAACATGACTAATGTGAAAATGTGTTTAATAAGAATGTATGTGTGGAACCCATATAGGACTGCATGCCATCTTGGGGAGAGAGGTAGGAAGAACGGGGAGAAATCTAAGACTTATGGAAGTGACTGTTGAAAACTGAAAACAAATAAGTTAATTTTTTTAAAAAGTGATTAAGTTAAACTGATCATGGTCATTCAGACACCAAATAGCGTAGCTAGGAACCCTCCACATCTGATCACTCAAAATTTCTAAGAAATTTCTCTGGCGTTCAAGTTTTCCTATTGCAACCATTCTACTTCAGGTTCTTATCTCTTCTAATTCAGACTACATTACAGGAACCTCCTCACGGATCTTGCCGCTTCCAATCTATCCCTTCTCCAATCGATTGTCCCTAAGGGCTGCCCATCATTAAAAAAAAACCAAAAACAAAAAACCAACAACAACCAACAGAGGTGAAAGAATCCAGAAAAAGGTGGTCAATCGTGTTAAAAGCTATAGAGATGTCAAGGAAGCTGAGGACTGAAAAAGGTCATTGGATTTGGCAATGATGAGATCACTGGTTACTTTGGAGAGAGTTCTTTCATGTGGATGATGAGGACCGAAACCAGAATGCAAGGGGCTGCAAAGTAAGTAAAAGGAAAGGAAGAGAGTGAAGAAGTCTAGTCTTATTGAGTTAGCAGAGAAAATGAAGTCATTGAAGATAGAACTTGAGGGGATGACGGGGTCAAGTTAGGGGTCAAGTTGTTTGAGGATGGTGGAGACACAGAAAGAATGGATGACTGTGAGGGCAATCTGTTCATGCCCTTTAACTCAGGATCTAACCACTGAGCATGGACTCTGGAAGGTCAAATACCCGTATTTTCCTATTTTGGGTGGCAGCAAAAGACTGGAACAAAGGGAATGCCTATCACTTGAGGAAAGGATGAACAAATTGGAGTATTTGAAAATAGCAGAATCCTACTATGATGAGAGAAGTAACAAATAGAAATATCTCAGAGAAACTTCAGGACACTGGTACCAGTGACCCTGAAATTTTAGGGTGAAGTAAACTGAACTTGGTGGTGCAGTGGACAGAGAGCTAGGCCTGAACTCCTGAAAACATGAGTTCAAATCCTGGGTAAATCACTTAACCTCTGTTTGCCTCAGTTTCCTCATCTACAGCATTTACCTCCTAGGGTCACTGTGAGAATTAAATAGGATGATAATTGTAAAGTGCTTAGTGCCTGGCACATAATAAATGCTGTCTAAATGTTAGCTATTCTTATTAACACACATGACAGTAACAGAGGCATAACAAAAACACCAAGAGACGGACAAATTCTGATGAACTGTAACGACTACTATCAGCCCAAGAGAACAGATGACAAAATATGCCTCTCCTGTCACTGGAAATGTGGGGGTCCAGAGGTAAAGGAAGGTAAATACACTCTTTCACCTGTATAGGATGCTTTTCTAGAACTATTTTTCTTGGTTAAAAGGAAAGATACAATGGTGGTAGTGTGTGTGTGGTTTTTTTTGTGTCTGTGTGTGTGTGTGTGTGTGTATGTGTGTGTTGGTGAGGGGATTTATAGAGAAATGACTGATAAAAGAAAAGGCATTAAGAAAACATCTTTTTAAAAATAACATCATGTTAAAAAAAAAAAGGTAACTTAAGAGGGTCAAATCAATACAACTTATTGAGTGCTTATGGTGGACAAAGCCGTACACTAAAGGATTTTAGATGTCCTCTGTGTGTGTGTAATTTTTAAAAATAATTTATATCTTAGAAGTAACAAGCAAGTAAGTATTCATTGTTGCTCACTTGTTTTTCACTCCTGTCCAACTCTCTGTGACTTCATTTGGGGTTATCTTGGCAAACACACCAGAGTGGTTTGCTATTTCCTTCTCCAGCTCACTTTACAGATGAGGAAACTGAGGTAATCAGGGTAAAGTGACTTGCCCAGGATCACACAGCTAGTAAGTGTCTGAGACCAGATCTGAACTCAAAAAGATGAGTCTTTATGACTTAAGACCTGGTACTCTCTCCACTGTACCACCCAGCTACCCTTAAGCCACAACGCACTGTTCTTGGAAGAATAATGAAGAACAGGAGAGATGTCACAGGGCTAAACTAATAATAATTCATTATACTTTACATATGTACTACATATATAACAATATGTAAAAATAATAATAAACACTTTACAAATATTATCTCACTTAATGCTCACAGTGACCTTTAGAGATAGGTGCTCTTATCCCTATTTTATCAATGGAAAAATGAGACTAATAGAGATTAAGTGACCTGCCCAGGGTCACACGGCCTATTAGGTATTTTTGTGCTTCTTTTTCTTTTTAAATTTATTTATTTCAGTTTTCAACATTCATTTCCACAAAATTTTGGGTTCCAAATTTTCTCCCCATTTCTCCCCTTCCCCCACCCCAAAATGCCAAGCATTCTAATTGACCCTATCACCAATCTGTCCTCCCTTCTAACATCCCTCCCTTCCCTTATTCCCATTTTCTCTTTTGTCCTGTAGGACAAGATAAATTTCTATTCCCCATTACCTGTATTTCTTATTTCCTAGTTGCAAGAACAATACTCAACAGTTGTTCCTAAAACTTTGAGTTCCAACTTCTCTTCATCCCTCCCTCCCCACTCATTCCCTTTGGGAAGGCAAGCAATTCAATATAGATCATATCTGTGAAGTTTTGCAAATGATTTCCATAATAGTCATGTTGTGTAAGACTAACTATATTTCCCTCCTTCCTATCCTGCCCCGCATCACTTCTACTCTCTCTTTTGATCCTGTCCCTTCCCAAGAGTATTGACTTCTAATTTCTCCCTCCTCCCATTGCCCTCCCTTTCATCATCCCCCCCACCCTGCTGATCCCCTTCTCCCCCACTTTCCTGTATTGTAAGATAGGTTTTCATACCCAAATGAGTGTGCATTTTATTCCTTCCTTTAGTCGAATGTGAAGAGAGTAAGCTTCATATTTTTTCTCTCACCTGCCCCCTTTGTCCCTCCACTGAAGTCATTTACTTGCCTCTTTTACAAGAGATAATTTGCCCCATTCCATTTCTCTTTTTCTCCTCCCAATATATTTCTCTCTCACTGCTTAATTCCATTTTTTTAGATATGATCCCATCCTATTCTATTTACCCTGTGCTCTCTGTCCCTCTCTCTATGTATATGTGTGTGTGTGTGTGTGTGTGTGTAATCTTACCAACTACCCAGATAGTGAAAAAAATTTAAGAGTTATAAATATTGTCGTTCCATGTAGGAATGTAAATAGTTCAACTTTAGTAAGTCCCTTATGATTTCTCTTTGCTGTTTACCTTTTCAAGCTTCTCTTGATTCTTGAGTTTGAAAGTCAAATTTTCTTTTCAGTTCTGGTCTTTTCATCAAGAATGCTTGAAAGTGCTCTATTTCATGGAACGACCATGTTTTCTCCTGAAGTACTATACTCAGTTTTGCTGGGTAGGTGATTCTTGGTTTTAGTCCTAGTTCCTTTGACGTCTGGAATATTCTATTCCACACCCTTCAATCCCTTAATGTAGAGGCTGCTAGATCTTGTGTTATCCTGATTGTATTTCCACAATACTGGAATTGTTTCTTTCTAGCTGCTTGCAATATTTTCTCCTTGACCTGGGAACTCTGGAATTTGGCCACAATGTTCCTAGGAGTTTCTCTTTTTGGATTTCTTTCAGGAGATGACCAGTGGATTCTTTCAATATTTATTTTGCCCCCTGGTTCTACAATATCAGGGCAGTTTTCCTTGATAACTTCATGAAAGATGATGTCTAGGCTCTTTTCTTGATCATGGCTTTCAAGTGGTCCTATAATTTTTAAATTGCCTCTCCTGGATCTATTTTCCAGGTCAGTTGCTTTTCCAATGAGATATTTCACATTCTCTTCCATTTTTTCATTCTTTTGGTTTGGTTTTGTGATTTCTTCGTTTCTCATAAAGTCATTAGCCTCCATCCGTTCCATTCTAATTTTTAAAGAATTATTTTCTTCAATGAGATTTTGAACCTCCTTTTCCATTTGGCTAATGCTGCTTTTTAAAGCATTCTTCTCCTCCTTGGCTTTTTGAACCTCCTTTGCCAATTGAGTTAGCCTATTTTTCAAGGTGTTATTTTCTTCAGCATATTTTTGGGTCTGCTTTAGCAAGGTGTTTACCCGCTTTTCATGCTTTTCTTGCATCTCCCTCATTTCTCATCCCAGTTTTTCCTCTACCTCTCTTACTTGATTTTCAAAATCTTTTTAAGCTCTTCCATGGCCCTGAGACCATTGAATATTTATTTTGGATGTTTGGGATACAGAAGCCTTGACTTCTATGTCTTTCCCTGGTGGTAAGCATTGTTCTTCCTCATCAGAAAGGATGGGAGAAGGTATCTGTTCACCAAGAAAGTAACCTTCTATAGTCTTATTTTTTTTTCCCCTTTTTTGGCCATTTTCCCAACCAGTTACCTGACTTTTGGGTCCTTTGTCAAGAGTGGGGTATACTCTGGGAATCTGTAGGATATCAGTTCCTCCAAGGTGGCACAATCAAGCATGTACACTGATCTGGAAGCAGAGAGAGATTTTTGCGTCTAGAATCTTAGCAGTTTCCTCTCCACAGACACCTGGCCTCCAGTTCTGCTAAGTCAGCGCTGGGAGCTGATTTTCAGATAAGCTGGATGGGCAGGGCCACCATTCAGTGTGAGATAAGGATCAGCTCCCTCAGGGCCTCTACACGGGGCTGAGGTAAGAGTCAGCTCCTCAGTGCCCCCAGGGGTTTTTACGATCCAACAATGGATGCAGCTGCTGTAGGGGCTGCTTTGAGAACTGCTGCCGTGTGTGTCAATGTGGCCTCTGTGGCCGGCTGTTGCCTGATGCTGGAGCTATGGGCAGGCCCTTTTTCCTTCCTGGCCAGCTGAAAAAATCCCATCACTGACCTTTGGTGCCTGTGGGTTGAGGGATGTACAAACCGCTGCTGCGACTGGAGATTCTGCCCCTGAGAGCTATTTGCAAGCTGCATACTGTGGCCAACTCTGGGTTGGGTTCCATGCTGGGCTCTACGTTGGGCTCCATGCTCCACTCCATGTCCAGTGCAACTGACATTTCCTGTGGGCCTTTCAGGTCACCCTTTGCTGGAAATCTCCTCTACTTCTTGTTGAGAGTCCCTCTCTACAAGTATTTTACGGGCTGTGTGGGGAGACCTTGCATACATGTGTCTTTCTACTCCTCCATCTTGGCTCCACACAGCCTATCAGTAAAGTCAGGTCCTCTTGATTCAAAGTCTAGCACTCTATCTACTATACCACTTGGCTTCAGACAAACATAGACAGTCCTGATTTTCAAAGAGAAGAAAGGCATGGACTGATTTCAATACTAGCCCAAATATTAGAGTTAAGTTATTAAAGAACAGGTTTATGAACTCAGACAGGAAGACAGGTCATTAGGAGCCAGAATATATTGGTTGAAAACAAGCTGAACCAGAAGAACTTCATTTCTCATTTTGCCAAGTTTACTAATGTAGTAATCTTGGGGCAGCTTGCTGGGACACTGGCTAGGGTGCCAGACCTGGAATCAGAAAGACTCATCCTCCCTGAGTTCAAATCTGGCCTCAGGCACTTACTAGGCTCTGTGGCCCTCAAAATCATTTAACCCTGTTTACCTCAGTGTCCTCCTCTGTAAAATGAACCAGAGGAGGAAGTGGTAAAATACTCCAGTATCTTTATCAAGAAAATCCCAAATAGGTTCATGATGAATTGGACATGACTGAAAACAACTGCACAATACAACAACTAATATGGTAGGTCAGGGAAATTATATCCACAACAAATATCTACACTTCAGTTAAGGCTTTAACAAAGTCTCTCAAAAGGCAGAATAGTATAGTGAGCAGAAGGTGTGGATTCAAACCTTACTTCTGGTTCATGAGCAGGTCTGTTCATCTTTTTGAGGGGTAATAATGCCTTTAGTATCTTGTGTCACAGTGTTGTTGTAAAGGGAAAATGAGATTCAGTATATAAAGTGATGCATAAATATTAAAACATCATATACATGACACCTATTGGACAGGAAAGAGAAGAATGAAGACAGTACTTGATGACAATACTTTTAAATGTTTTACTCACTCCACTATGCATCTGCCTGATTCAACACCAGAGAACAAGATGACCCTCCTAGAATAAGCTCATCATTTCTAAACTCAATACCATGATACTAACTGAAGCCCTTATTGACACCACCTTCCTTCTGATTGGCTGGAGGACAGAGAACCACACTTCTCCCAATGCCTTCCTTTTATAGAGGGCAAAAATTGGTACCTCCTGATAGACTCCATTCTTCCTGCCTCCTTTTGTGGGCTATTCAGTTGTTTCAATCATGTCCAACTCTTCACAACCCCATTTGGGGTTTTCTTGGCAACAATACTAGAGCTGTTTGCCATTTCTTTCTCCAGATCATTTTCAGATGAGAAAACTGAGACAAACAGGATTAAGTGACTTGCAATATGACTTGTCATATTGCTATCTGGTGTCTGAGGCAAGTGCCCTCCTTTTGAATGGAGTATCTCTTTTTAGACAGCAAGCTCTTTGAAGGTAAAGACTGTTTTACTTCCTATTATCCCCAGCATTTATATAGTCCCTGTACACAGTAGGCACTCAATGATTGTTGATGGGATTAGACTGGATTGGAGGTGGAGGCTGAACTGGCTGACTGACCAAATTCATGACTCTCCCTGGACAGACATCCCACTAGGGGTCTCTCCTTAGCCATTCTGTTCATTTTTATTGTTGATTTGGATGAAGACAAAGACAGCATGTTTATGAAAATGTCTGAATGAAAAATCTGGAAGGGATGGTTAATATACTGGATGACAGGATCTGAATCCCAAAAGATCTCAAAAGGCTGAATCAACAGGCTAAATCTAATAAGATGAAATTTAATGAGTAAGTGGAAAGTCCTGAACTTTGCATTTAAAAATAACTGACTGTTCAAGTACAGTATGGTGTATGTATGGCAGAGATGGGAAGATTGTAGATCAGTTCACGTGAAAAAGATGGAGTTTTAGTGAATCAATAAGTTAGTGGTGTGACAAAGCAGCCCTCTTCCCCCAACCTAATGTGATACTCTAGTAGAAATAGTGAAAAAAACAAGGGATTTTATGTTCCCATTATGCTCCATCCTGGTTAAATCACACAGGTGTTATTTCCAATTCTAGGTGTTATGTTATTGGAAACATATGAAGAACTAATTGAACAACAAGCATTTATTAAGCACTTACTATGTGTAAGTTCTTGTAATATAAGTGCTAGGAATACAAAGGAAAAAAAAAACAAATCATGTCCTCAATATTTAAGAGGATGTAGGGGAAAGGACTCCTGTAGAAGGGAGCATTTAATTTTAGAGGAAACATGGGATTCCAAGAGGTAGAGGTGACGAGAGAACACCTTCAGGTAACAGGGGTAGGGAGAGAAGGGGTTGTCCAGTGAGAAGGCACAGAGATGGGAGGGATAATGTAGGAAGGAAGAATTGCAAATAGGCCAAAATGCCTGGATCACAGAGAGGGTCAACAAATCTTTCTGTAAAAGGTTTCTTTAGATTAGATTTTGAGAAGGTGGTTTTTCTGATACCTTCAAATTTGGATGTTTTTTGCTTTGAGGTATATTACTACACATTCTTTAGTTTGGTTTTTTTTTCAGATGAATTATTTTTTTCTGTTAAGCAGTATTTAAGTATACGTTAGGGCGGCAAGGTGGCACAGTGATAGAGCATTGGGTTAGGAGTTAGGAAAACTCATTTTCCTGAGTTCAAATCTAGCCTCAGATGCTGCCTAACTGTGATCTTGGGCAAGTCACTTAACCCTGTTTGCCTCATTTTCTTCATCTATAAGATGTGCTGGAAAAGGAAATGGCAAACTGCTCCAGTATCTTTTGCCAAGAAAACTCCAAGGGCGGGGGGGGGGGGGGGCGTCATGAAGAGCCAAATAAATGAACAACAAGGGAAAATGTCAGCATATAGAAAAATCAGTACATATAAGACAAAAACAGAGTAGGTGGAAGGCAGCATTAGAGAGGAAGGTACCAGCAACAGGGAGGCCAGGACATCTGCAGGAGATGTGGTTTGAATCAAGGCTTGACGGAAACGAGGGATTAGGCAGAGATTAGGAGGAACCTGGAGTGTGTCCAAACCATGGTGACTAGGATGGTATGGGGGCTGAAACCCAAGTCATCACAGGATGTGATGAAAGAAGCGGATAAAGTTTAACCAGAAGAAGAGAAGATTTAGGTCTGTTTTTGATCGTGTTCACTAGTTGAATCCATACAATGAAACATTTTTAAAAATTTACACAGATAAGAGTAGAAGAAAGTTCAGAAAGAGAGACAAACAGGGTAATGTTGATACTACCACATTAAATTTCAGTCGGTGTAGTTTTAACCACATATATGTATACATTCATTCATACATACATATATTTAAAGCTGTATAAAACAGATGAATGATTTCATGTAAATTATCTTTTTTCTGGCCTTTGTCCATGAAATGAAAGTGTTTGCATTTGCTGCTGATTTTTTTTTTAGTTTATAATAAAAACTTTTTTAGAAAATAGTTGAAGGTATCTGTTACTTTCAAAAAGAATAAGACTTGCTTACTTTTTTGCAGCAGGCAGAAATAGGACTTAGAGTTTGAAAGCAACTTTCAATATCCTAAAGGGAAAATCATTCTACCATTCAGAGCTCAAGTTGAATGGGATGCCTTGGGAGGTAATGAGCATCCTGAGCAAAGGATGAGTAGGATCATTATGGGATAAAAGAACTCAAAGTTAGAAAGCACCTAGGCCAGCAGTTCATTTGAAAAATAAAGTGGTGAACGTCCCCCATTTTCTGATAGAGAAATGCTGGACTCCAGGTTCAGAGACAGAATTTTTGGATATGGCCATTGTGTAGATTCATTTTTCTTGACTGCATAGTTGACCCAAGATGAGTTTTCCTTCCTCTCACCTCTCTTAACCTCAGCTTCTCCAGGAGAAATTACAGGTAAGTGCCACCAGGTCCTACCCAAAACGTTGAAATCAGATCATTTAAAGGACTTAAACTTTTGTTTTCAGATGTGCAAATTAGATAATTGTTCTCATATATTCTGACTCTTTTCCCCCTCCTGCTAAAACTGTATTTGATATGGAATGATGCTCTATACTTCTTGGGATAGGGGTAGATCAACACAGCAGGGGGCCAGAGATAAGTGATTAAATCTAGAGATAATCTGAGGAAATAAACCCCAAGAAGGAAGATGGATCAGACAATCCCCCTATAAATAGTATAGTGGAAATAGCATTAGATTTTAAGTTGGAGGACTTGAATACCAACTCTACTTACTAGTCCTATGACCATCAGTTCCCTCATCTATAAAATAAATTAAGCTGGCAGGGGTCGGCAAACTCCAGGATCATGGATTTAGCCCTTGAGTTGTACTTTGCCAACCCCATGGACCCTTCCCATGCTCAAATCTTAAGGTCAATTTCTTCTAGGAGCCCCTACTTCCAATATGTCTCTAGTTTCTACTGAATGAGACATTGAGATATGTAGGCCTTAATCTATAATGGCGGAGACCCCACCATTCTTTTGGTCAACAACATACTCATCTATTTTGGCTCAAGTACTCTGGAGCCAAAGCAAGAGAGTTGGCTTAGAAAGATCTATTTACGCTCCTGTTTCCTACCATCATTGTCTTCTCGATAAACACATTAGTATATCTAAATATGTAAACAATAAGTAAACAATATTTACATTGTATGATTTCATCCAGTTGGCAGGTTATAACAATTCATATAAAATCACATCAAATACTTATTGAACCCTTATTATGGGTAAAGTAGTTTAGTTCAACGCAAAGAGCTTTGGACCTGGAATGTGACTGGGGAGGGAAGTGGAAGGGGAAAGGAAAGGAGAGGGAGAGACAGAGGAAGAGGAAGAAGAGGGAGAACAAACATTGATATTGGGCCTCCTACATGCCAAGGTGCACTGCGCTTTACAAATATCTCATTATGATCCCATTTTACAGTTGAGGAAACTAAGGCAGATGGATGTTTAAGTAACTTTCCAGGGTCATAGAGCTAGTATCTGAGGGTACATTTGAACTCAGGTCTTCCAGACTCCAGGCCCAGAGGTATTTCTAGACATTTCACCACATAACTGTCTCTAATCTGAAGACCTGGGTTTGAGCCCCATTTCCACCACCAGGTGCTCAGCCTGGCTGTGTAACCCTAGAAAAGCCACTTAACCTTTCTAAGTCTCAGTTTCCCCATTTATGAAACAGGGATGTAAAATGGGTCCTGCTATATCAAGTTCACAAAGCTATGAGGAAACCTTAAAGCACTACGGAAACATGAGCTATCATTTTAATTATTATAATTTACTGTCTGACCTTGGGCAATTCTTTTGTCCTTGAGGCCTCAGTTTCCTCATATTTTAAATGAAGGAGTTGGACTAGCTGATCTTCCAGCATTTAGCACAGTCCCTGGCACATAACTTAACAAATGTTTACTGACATTTCCTAACTAACTCAATTTTTTTTTTGTTTAAGAAGTTTTGTAAAAGTTTTATATAATTTATAAATTATAATTATTACCTACAAGTTAATAATTAGCAATACAATAAATAATTAGTTATAAGATAACTGCTTGAAGGTGTATTTAGGAATTATTACAAGGTGTGAAAGGCAGCTAGATGGAGCAATTGGTAGAGTGCCTGGCCTGGAGTCAAGGAAGCCCTGAGTTCAAAATCCAGTCTCTGATACTTCCAAGCTATGGGACCCTCAGCAAGTCACTTAACGCTGTTTATCCCAGCTTCCTCATCCATAAAATGATGATGAATAAAAAAAACCCCGACAAATTGTACCAGTATCTTTGCCAAGAAAATCCCCAAAGAAGATCATGAAGGGCCAGATATGATTGAAATGACCAAACTGTAACAACCTAGGTTTAACACCTGTCTTTGACACTGAGCAGTGGAGTATCCATGGGTAGGTCACTGAACTTCTCCAACCTAAAGAAACCCTCTAAGACTATAGAAGTTGTGATCAGCTTGAAGGGAGATTCCCTACTAACAAAATGTCCCTGGCATAATGACACAGAATTCTCAGTAATTAGAACACACAATTCCCTGCCTTTGAGAAGTATATAATCTTGGTGAGAAAAACACAAGTAGTTTAGACAATGGCTCAAAGATGAACTCACCAAAAAACGCATGGTAGTTAAGACAACTGTAAGGAAATTCCCTCCTCAAAGGATGAGCATGCTGACAGCATGCTTTATTTCCCTTATAGTAAAGCATAAGTTTCTTGCAGGCAGACACTGTATTGCTTTGCCTTCGTAAACTCAGTATCCACCTGAGTGCCTTGCATGCTGTCGACACTCTCTGCTTCTTAAATGGAATTAAATAGAGTCCTCAGAACAACTGGGGTGAGTCTGAAAGGTCTCGTGTTGCCATGGTATTCCAAGAACCACCATCTCCATGGAAATGAAAGTCCTTCCAACTGAGAAGACCCCAATGCCATGATAGATATAAATAGCTGGAAAATTTGATCTGAAAAGCCAAGGTGGAATGGGGATTGACTCTATACTTCTGCATGATTTCCAGTGCTACACACAGTTATAACATTTACCATCCTCATACCTAAATGAGGGTCCTCAAAGGCATGTGGCCATATGGCTCTTAAAATCCAGATGTGGGCCTAAGGCCCTGACAGTCTAATTATCAAAGTGATTCTTGATAATAATCCTGAGAATTAGATTTATTTCCATCTTTTGTGTTTAGAAATACTTCATAAATTCTAGCATTGAATTACAGAGCCTTTTACCTTAGTGATGTTTTTTTTTTTTTAAACTCTTTTCCCATCCCCTTCCCCTCTCTATCTGGAGACAAGATGACAACTTTTCCTTACATATGACATCTGGATTGTGATAACTGTCATTCTTCAGGTTGGCTCAGCTCTTCCTGCATGAAAGACCATGTTCATTAAGAAAAGACAGACCATAAAAATGGGAACGGCTGGTTAGGGAGGTCAGCTGTAAAAATAAATAAACTATTTCAGATTCAAGGGCTTCCCAAGAAATAAATACCAGCCAGCTAATTTCCTGTAGTGTCCTTAAAGTGCCACCTAGCGGCATTAGCTGAACTTAAATTTGTGAGAGAGGCTTTTTTTTTTCTGAGCTTCCAAATACATCCTCATCACAAACAATATTAATTGGACTTTGGACTGTCATGTTAAAGTCAATGTAGAATGTCTTTATTTCAGAACCAGAAGAGGCCATAGATCACTGAATCTAAACTCCTTTTTTAAAAATTTTATTTATTTTATTCTGAACGAAAGAAATAAAACAAACATCCCAATTAAATTACCTCCGCCTTTTATAGATGAAGAAATAGAAACCACTTACTAACAATAGTGGCATGACGAGGACTAGAACACAAATCTCTTTGTTCCAAATTCATTGGGTTTTTTTCATGATAACATGCCACCTCCAGAATGATCTTGAATTTATTTACTCCCAATTACTGTTTACCATACATAATAGATAAAAATAGCTCTTGCTGATCTTGCTTAGACTAGAAAGAGGGAGAATCAGAGGGTGATGTAGATCGCATATACCAGTTTACTACTTGGGAGGTAAGGTTGATGTTGATATGGAGCAAAAGGGCCTAGTTAGGGGAGATCTGAGAGGGAAGAAAATCCTCTGTTGTACTCTCCAGAAAAACTGTCTCCAGTTTTTTCACCTTCAGGCTAGACTGCTGTGGTGAGGCCTCAGGATTTATCTTGGAATTCACCAGAGGCCATAGTCTGAGTTTTTCTGATCATGTTTGAGACACAGAGGGTTAGCAGGGCCCACCCACGCTGGGCTGCTGCAGCTGCCAATTGGCAAAAGGATTTAGTACTTGAGGTCTCACCACCCAAGTACAAGAGGCCCAAGAGGATCTTGGTCAGAGTTTCTTAGAGAAACAGTTGGAGCCTTGAAGAGAGCCAAAGAGAACTACCTCCTACAATTCACAATGCCTTCAACAGAGTTGAGATGGTTGGTCACAAGGTTAATGAGAAAGGTATTCTTCTCCACTCTCAGTCCAGGAAAAAAAAAACAGTGACCAGAATGGATTGTAAATGAAAGGAGAAGCTTAAATTGCATAAATAAACTGAGTTTACAATGATAAGCTAAAGACGATTTACATCAAAAACTAGGTGCATAATATGTCAGAAGTTAAAGAAATGTAATTTATCTCCTCTTCTATAAAAAACTCAAGAGAGTAGGAGTCTAAAGGAAAAGGATGCAAGGAGAAGTTGGGCTCAGGTAAAGTTTCAAGGAGCTTGAAGCAAGGTTGCAAAATAAACTGTGAAGGTAATTTAAATGGGAAGATCTTTCGGGCCCATGTGACCTGCTTAAATCACCTGAAAGTCTAAGTCATGTGTGGCAGAAAGAGCTTGTGGTAGAAAGGGTGGAGCAGAGCCAGGAGGAAGGTGGTGAGAACAGTAGGGGTGGAGGAGAGAGGAGACAGGCAGGCACAGCTAACCTTGTGAGTGTTTACTTAGGGGGAGGCCCTGAAGTAAGGGAGGAGGAGGAGGTTTGGGAATGGCTTTGTCCCCAGCTGTGGTAATATATATTGACTTCTTGGTTACTATGATGGATTTGGCTTTCTGGTGTCTGAATAAATGTTTTTCTTCTATCTTCTGACAGTCTGTTATACATTGAGATACCAAACTATACTAGCATATTCACAGTCATCGGCGGTGCTGTGAATATTGCTTTGGCAATACACAAATAAAAGCTATTGTCATTCTTAATAAATTTTTATTGTATTAAGAACTAACTCCAGGTTCTAAAAAAACAATATTGAAAACTCTCTCAAAAAGCAAGGGTTCTTAACCTGAGGCACTGAAAATATTTTGATAACTGTATTTCAACATAATTGGGCTCATTTGTATTCCTATACATTCTATTTTATTCATTTAAAAACATTATTCTGAGAAGGGGCCTACAGGCTTCACCAGACTACACAAGGGGTCCCTGCTCTCAAAAATCACCCATTCTCAAGTTTCCAAGTAAAGAATAAGAGAGTCATCCTGGTTCTGCACAGGACATACTGAACCAGAATTATTTCAGTTCACAGACAATACAGAGCAGTATCTCTCAGTCCCTTTGGGATCAAAACATCTTGATTATTCAATATGTTGTCTGTCAGTTAATAAGCATTTGTTTTTAGTAACACTTGTAGGTCTGTATCTCAAAGAAATTGTATAAATAGGAAAAGGACTCACATGTACAAAAATATTTATAGTAGCTCTTTCTGCAGTAGCCAAGAACTGGAAACTGAGGAGATGCTCATCAATTGAGGAATGACTGAACAAGCTGTGGTATGTGAATGTAATGGCATACTATTGTGCCATAAGAAATGAGCACGCAGACTTCAGAGAGGCCTGGAAAGACTTACATGAACTGATACTGAGTGAGGGGAGCACTGACTAACTTTGATAGACGTGCCTCTTCTCAGCAAAGCAAGCGTCTAAGACAACTTCAAAAGGCTTGTGATGGAAAATGCTATCCACATTCAGTGGAAGAATTACAGATTTTGAATGCAGACTGATGTATACTATTTGCTCTCTTTTCTTTTTGTTTTATTTTGTTTCTTCTTTCTCATCGTTCATTTCATTGGTTATAATCTTTGCAACGTGACTAATGTGAAAATATGTTGCAAGTGAATGTATATGTACAGCCTGTATCAGACTGCATATCATCTTGGGGAGAGGGAAGGGAGAGAACGTGGAGAAAATTTAAAACTCAAAAGCTTGTGGAACTGAATGACGTAAATTAAAAATGAATTAATTTTTTTTCAAAAAGTAAGCATTTGCTTTAAAAATGGAGAGGAACAGAGAAAAGTGCCTAGACATGACTACTAAACCAATCACCACAATAAGCAAGTGTAGCGTGACAATTTATTTTTGTTGTTCAGTAATTTCAGTCACAAATAACTCTTTTCCATTTGGGCTTCTTCTTGGCAAAGACACTGGAGTGGTTTGCCATTTCCTTCTCCTCATTTTACAGATGAGGATACTGAGGCAAACTTGCTCAGGGTCACACAGCTATTAGTGTCTAAGGCCAGACTTAAATTCAGGTCTTCCTGACTCCAGACCTGGAACTCCAGCCCTGGCACCACCTAGCTTCCCGACATAACCATCGCTAACATTTTACAAGCACTGTGCATACATTATCTGATTTGATCCACAAGACAACTCTATGAAGAAGGAATTGGCCCCACATTACACATGAGGAAACTGAGACTCAGAAAGATTAACTGATTTTGCTGTGGTCATAGAACTAGCAGGTGTTAGATTAGATTGTGATTTCCTTTAAGGCAGGGACTATCTTGTGCCTCTTTTGTATTCCTAAATACAAGATTGATTAAAGATTGATACTACAAACAAATAAGGAGAGAAAGGAATAGTGTATTTGTCAGATTTATGGAGAAATTTGTGACCCAACAAGAGATATAGAACATTATGAAGTGCAAAATGGATAATTTTGATTATATTAAATTGAAAAGTTTTTGCACAAACCCAATGCAACCAAGGGAAGCAGAAAACTGGGAAAGAATTTTTGCAACTGGTGTTTGTGATAAAGGCCTCATTTCTAAAATATATAGAGAATTGAGTCAAATGTACAAGAATACAAGTCATTCTCCAATTGATAAATGGTCAAAGGATATGAACAGGCAGTTTTCAGAGGAAGAAATTAAAGGTATCTATAATCATATGAAAAATGTTCTAAATCACTATTGATTAGAGAGAAGAAAATCAAAACAACTCTGAAGTACCACATCACACCTATCAGATTGGCTAACATGACAAAACAGGAAGATGATAAATGTTAGAGAAGATATGGGAGAGTTGGAACACAAATTCATTTTTGGTGGAGCTGTGAGCTGATCCAGCCATTCTGGAGAGCAATTTCGAACTATGCCCAAAGGGCTACAAAAATAAGAATACCCTTTGACCCAGTCATATCACTTCTGGGACTCTATCCCAAAGAGATCATAAAAATGGGAAAGGGTCCCACATGTACAAAAATATTTATAGCAGCGCTCTTTGTGGTGGCCAAACACTGGAAATCAAGGGGATGCCTATTAATTAGGGAATGGCTGAACAAGTTGTGGTATGTGAATGTAATGGAATACTATTGTGCTATGAGAAATGATGAACAGGAAGACTTCAGAGAAGCCTGGAAATACCTACATGAACTGATGCTGAGTGAAAGGAGCAGAACCAGGAGAACTTTGTACACAGCAACAACTACAGTGTGAGAGGAATTTTTCTGGTAGACTTAGTACTTCATTGAAATGCATGGACTTAAAAATTTCCAATGGACTCGAGGCAAAACATCTATCACATTCAGAGAAAGAACCATGGAATTGGATCGCAAATAGAAACACACCATTTTCTTTCTTATCATGTTTTGTTTTATGGTTTCTACCATTTATTTTAATTCTTCTATGAATATGTATCTAATAGGAAAGTATGTATAGAACCCATGTAAGACTGTACACCCTCTCAGGGAGAAAGTGGGGATGGAGGGTGGAATGAGGGGGAGGGAGGGGGAAAAATCCAAGATATATGAAAGTGCTTGTCAAACACTGAAAACAAAATAACAATTAAAAAAAAACAAGGAAGAAAGAAAAATAAAAAATATAAATACAAACATATACGTATAGTCAAGCAAAACAAATACCCTACTGGTCATTTCTGGAAAAAAAAAATAGAATGGAGGCAGAGCCAAGGCAGAGTGAGAAGAAGCAACAGAATCTACACTTTCTCAACAAAGATCTAGAGAGGACACCAGACTAAATTCTGATCAGAACAGTTGAGAAGAAGTCATAGTGAGGCATTTTTCCAGTTCAGAGTGGTTAAGGGGGATGGACAGAAAGTCCTGCATACACTGGCAGAGAGAGAGAGATGAAGGAGAAAAGGAATTTGGTGGGGGGCGGGGGGAGACAGAGAAAGAAGTCTTGTCAGACAGAAAACATTCCAGCACCCAGGAACTGACAAACGGCCAAGACAGGAAATCAGAAAGAGATCCCAGGGGAACCCTGGGCAAGCACTGAGCCCAGGAAGGAGGGGCCATCTGGCATCTCTATTGCCCACCACCCAGTGCGGGGTCACAGATCTAAGGCAGAAAAGAATGGTCACCCATGCTAATGTTCAGTCATAGGAACAACTTCCAGGAGGCAAACAGTAGCTATACGTCTCTGGTCTCTGGAGCAAAGGATAAGGTCCTAGACCAAAGGGAAGTTAGTAAATCAGATGCTCTGAACATACAGACCAATAGTAGCTGAGTCAAACAGAATTCTGCTAAAATTCCCAACCAGAAACAAGCTGACAGACCTCAACTTGCCAGGAACTTGCAAAACTGAGACCTCTCCCTGGATCACAACACTTTAGAGGCCCTGAAAACTTGCAGGTATCCAGTTGGAACTATGGAAGTAGCAGTTTATACAAGTTTTCCATTTTATCATTTTCTCATAGCACAACAATATTCCATCACATTCATATATCAAAACTTGTTCAGCCCTTCCCCAAATAACAGGAAACCCCTCATTTTTGACGCCACAAAAAGAGCTGTTATAAACATTTTTGTAAATACGGATCCATTCCTTCTTTCTTTCGCCTTTTTGTGGTATAGACTTGATATTGCATTGGTAGGTCAAAGATTATGCATATGCTCATAAATTCTTGGCTTGCCTCATTATCATTTTGATTCATCAGAAAACAGAAGTGGCAAAGAGATAATGTTAAAAAATCATCTAATCCATTCCCTTCATTTTGTTAAGTTGTTAAACGGAGGCTGAGAGGCTAGTTATGGACAGAGGTAGGACTACTCTTCTCACCAACGAAAGGTTCTAAGACAACTCCAAAAGCCTCATGATGGAAAACGCTGTCCAAACCCAGAGCAAGTCTTCCTGAAACTATTTCAAAATGAATGCCAGTAGTGGTATGAAACACTTTGCTGGTGCTGTTGCCCTGGTCATTCAGTTGTTCCCAGCTCTTTGTGATCCTGCGGACCATACTGTCCAAGGGGTTTCTTGGCAAAGCTAATGGAGTGATTTGCCATTTTCCTCCCCAGTAGATTAGCACTTATGAAGTGCCTCCTGGACTGAAGTCAGAGTTAACGTTATTGTCACTGTAATGACTTTCTGTCACTGCCCCCTTTGATATCATTAAAACCTACTTTCCCCTTTTCTACTGTTACTCGTCTCAGACTGGAGTCTTCACTTGCCCTCCCCCATCTTTACTCCCTCCTTTCAAACCCTACCTTCAGCTTCTATTTCTCTTTTTACCTACTCTGTTGTTCTTGCTCTGTTAGCTGCATGGCTCGTTTGTTGTGTTTTTAAGGCTCAGAAATTCACCTCATACTAAGAATGGACGAGCGACCGCACACTCAGATGAAGTGTCTTTCATGACCTATGGGAGTGGGATCATGACCAGTGAAATACCTCACAGAACTCCAGAGTTCAAACACAGATTAGCCTAAAGCAGTTATCCACTGGCTCATTTTACTGCTGTCTACAATAACTGAAAGCAATAAAGATGAAAGCAAAACCATTCGAAATCTGCCATTTCTTAGCACTATGCAGACCTGGTGCTCTGATAAGCTATTTCAGTAATCTGAGAGCTCATGATAAAAGTTGAGTAAAAGGCAATAAAATTTGCACAAAATGTCAAAAATGCTCACTTCAAAAATGGCGGTCACCCAACACAGGAGCATTAATAGTTTCTACTTAAAACAAAATCAAATTGGTATAACCTACAAGGGAGTATGAAATGGATTTACAAGCATCTGATTTTCATTTAAAGTAGAGTTTTTTATTTTGGCCATTGGACAATGTAAACCTCACAAAAATATTTTATTGAAACCTGTGTTTTCTTTACATGTAAAGAAATGTCTTTAGACAAAAATTAATTGCAGTCACTTAACAAAATGCCAAGAAAGAGTGTGGATACTTTACTTACCATTCAACAAAGATTTTGCTCCTGTGAGTATATCCACAGGGCAGCTAGATGGCTCACAGTGCACAGAGCCCTGGGCATGAAATTAAGAAGACTCATCTTCGTGAATTCAAATCTGGCCTTTAAACACTTACTACCTGTGGTGACCCTGAGCAAGTCATTTAACCTATTTCCCTCATCTATAAAATGAACTGAAGAAAGAAATGGTAAACACTCTAGTATCTTTGCCAAGAAAATCTCAAATGGGGTTACAAAGAATCAGACACTACTGAAAAACTATTGAAAAATGAGTCTATCTGTAAGATAAAATTATATCTAGACAAAGCAAAATAATCTGCCACGATGAAAAGCAAAATCTTTAACCTAATTAATACTCTCCTCCCCCTTTTTTTAACCAAACTAGAAACAATGAACACACTGGTTACAGTACACTGTACAAGAGAATAGCAAACCTTTTCTAAAGAAATGAAGTTCTCATTTTAATCACTAAGTCCACATGAATTAAAAAAAAATTCATTTTGGCAGAAAAGTTGAATTTACATTTGGATGATTAAACTCTTACCACCACAAAAGTCCTCCACTAATGCCCTTACCATGTGATATAGAAGTGATGTTGGTTTCCATAAGGTTCTGCTTAGCTCTGACAGGTTCTACCATGAAGAAAAGTCTCTGAGTACTGTCCTAGTGACAAAATGTGTCTAAGTGATGAATATTTGGCCATCATGACTCATGAAACAAAGAAAAAGACAAAATGGCCCTCAGTTTTATGTAGTTTCCTTCTACTTCTACAGTAGATGGTAGCAGAGAGGCAAAAAACTGAAAGAATAAGAAGGGCAAAGCTTATACTGTCTATAAATAATTTAACTCCAAGCATTCAGCATGCAACATCCTTATCCATCAACTAACAAAATGGAATATAACTGGAAGAAATTTTTCCATATCAATAGTGACTATTTTGCTAAATATGAAACCAGAAGACAAAAGGAAGCTTTAACTAAATGAATGGATGGCAGCTCTCTCCCTAGGTTGTCATGATAAAAGGAGACAAACTTTGCAAACCTTCAAGTGCTATAGAAATGCTAGTATTAGCTATGATTCACAGGCACTTGGACACTTGTTGACTGACTGAGAAAAGTATACCACATATTGTATACCTAAAAGTATACACCTCAATTTGCTTATATTTATGGCTCCCTTCCAAAATGCTGAACAGAAGACCTGAGGTACTGCTGTGGTTGATTGGCATTTCAGGAAAAAAGGGAAATAAGACAAAAAGTCTTTCTTCTCTTCTAACTATTCTATTAGATTTTAAGTTCCTTGAGGGCTTTTTTGCATCTTCTTGTATACTCAGAGCATTGCAGAGTTTCTGGCACATTTGTCGTTGTTATTCAGTTGTGTCTGACTCTATACGACTTCACGGGCTTTGTCCATGAAATTTTCTTGGCAAAGACAATGGAGTGGTTTGCCATTTCCTTCTCTAGTGAGCCCCCATTTTAACAGAAGAGGAACTGGGGCAAATATGGGGTAAGTAACTTGCCCAGGAATATATAGCTACTAAGTATCTGAACTCAGATCTTTCTGACTGCGGGTCCAGAGCTTTATCCACCTAGCTGTCCCTACCTGGCACACAGGAAGTACTTAATACTTATTGATTGATCAATTCAATGTTCCTTTTCTATCTTTGCACTATCTTCTTGCTTGGCATTCAAAATACAGGTGGTTTCCCAAAAGTCTTGGCTCTCTCCTCTGCTTCCCTTACACTCATTACTGGAGCATGTCATTCACTCCTCTGGTTTTGATGTTTCTCCTATCTTAATACCCTGAGCTTAGTTCCAGGCCTCTATCTTCAACTGCTTCAGGTCAATCTCTACTTCCGGGGTGGGGAACCTACATCCTCAAGGTCACATGTGGCCTTCTAGGTCCTTGGGTGTGGCCTTTGGAATGAGTCCAAAATAAATCCTTTTATAAGGGAATTTGTTCTATGAAGTTTGGGTTCAGTCAAGGAGCCTCACTTGAGAAGCCTCATATAGCCTCAAGAGCGCAGGTTTCCCAGTCCTGAAACAAAAATCAACACTTCCAAAACCACCATTTCCCCCCCAAAACCACTTTAACTCCCTAACTTCCACAGAGCCAAACTCAAAATCTCAGAATCTTCTTTAACTCCTCCTACTCCCTTGCCCCCACATCCAATCACTTTGTAAACATGACTGATTCTCAAGCAACATTTCTTACATTTGTTAATAAGCCTTTCCACTCCCACTGCTGCCAAACTAGTTAACACCTTCATTGCCAAAATAATCATCCTTCTACACGTATCCATTATATTCACATACCACACCTTGTTCAGCCATTTCCCATTTGACGGGTTTCACCTTCATTTCCAGTTCTTAGCCACCACAAAAAGAGGTGCTACAAATATTTTTGTACATGTGGGTCCTTTTTCCATTTTTATGATCTCTTTGGAATACAGCCCTAGAGAAGTAGTATTTCTGGGTCAAAAGGTATGCATCCATTCTCTATGCAATCCCAATGTAATCCCAAATAAAACTTGTATTTTATTTGTATTTATTAGCACAGTGCTTGACCCATACTGGCCATTTGTTGACTGACTGAATGACTGATATCTCTGCTCAGAAATCATCATTGGCTACCTACTACCAACCAAGGAAAACTTAAGCCCAATTTGCCGGGCTGCCAAGTCTCTCCAAATCTAATTTTGCCCTGTCTTTCTAGCATCATTTCACATTTCCTTAGTTTCTTGACCTTTACTCTCTCCTCACTTTAATTCATTCTACCACATCACCCTGAATCTTTCCAAAGAGCAGAAAAACTTTCAGTGTGCCCCCACTGGCTACTGAAGAAAGCATGGCATTAGATGTCCTCTAGTATATAGCCTCTAGTATATAGTATATAGCCTCAACCTATATTTCTAATTTTGTCTGTCATTATATTCCTATACATACTCACTCCATTTCCTGAATGAACCCTTCATGTTTTTACCTTTGTGCACACATCCCTATGCCTGAAGTACCCTTCCTCCATCATCTCTATCTGTTAAAATCCTACCCATCAGAACAGACTCAGCAAATATATGTGGTCTGACCAGCAAAGAGTACAGAGAAGCTAGGACCCCTCATTCCCCTTTCTGGGCCAGGATTAGGGCAGGTAGGTAAGCATGGTAGTTTGAATACTGCACCGGGAATCAAGATGAACAAGTTCAAATCCTGCCCCAGGCGGTCACTAGCTGTGTGACCTTGGGTGAGTTTCACTTCACCTTTCTCACCTTTAATTTCTTCATCTATAAAAATGGGAATAATATAGCACCTACCTTACAGGGATTATTGTGAGGATAAATTTAGATATCATAATGTAAAGTATTTTGAAAACTTTAAAGTGCTATGTAAATGCTAGTGATGATGACGATATTTCTCTGACAAGAGACCAGCATAAACCATGATACACTTTTTAATGTTACTTTTTACAAATGCACATATGTTTAATGTCTGAAAATTCTACCCTCTGTGGCCCATGAGTATTTTGTGATAGCACAGAAAAGGCTTAAAATGTCTGGCAACCATTACTGTACAAATATTTCCAAACCTTGCCTAAGCTATACAAATACCTTTCTTAGGCCCAAACTTCTGCTAAGGCAGGTTATCACATCACCCTGCTGGCTTATGTGGAGTTGCAGTTAATGAAAAGTCTTTCAGATCTTTTTCACATGAATTTTTGTCTAGCTGTGTCTCTAATCCTCTTACTGAGCTATTGATATATTAACCTAAGGTAAAATTTATACTTATTCAATTTCAACTTGTTAATGATTTCTCCCATTTACTAGCCTTTCAAAACTCTGTTTGGATTCTGAATTCATCACTTAATGGATTAGCAGTACTTCCCAGATATGTATCATTTTCAAATATAACCTATGTCTTCAACCAAGTCACTAAATCCCAAAGAGTGCCTTCCAAGTTAATTTCAATCTATTACTCAACATTTTTGGGGGGTGAGGGGAATCTAGTTACTCAACCAGTTACAAATTTACCTATCATTCAGCCCACATTTCTAGGTCTTATCCAAAGGGATATCTTAAGAGACTGGAGAATGCTTTACTGAAGTTCAGCAAAGATACACTATCTCCACAGCATTTCCCCAATCTACCCAGTTAATAAATCTTCATGAAAAAAAAAGACAAATAAGATTAACTTGGCAAGATTTGTTTTCTTTTTTTCTCCTGACATAGTTAAATAATTCTTAATAATTCCTTGATCTATTTTCCAGGTCACTTTTTTGTGAGATCTTTCACATTTTTTTTCTATTTTTTCAGTCTTTTTACTTTATTTTATTATTTCTTTGTGTCTTATGAAGTCATTAGCTTAGCTTTCACTTGACTGATTCTAATTTTTTGAGGAATTATTTTCTTCTGTGAAGTTGTGTGCCTCTCACTGTTTGGCCTGATTTTGAAGGAGTTATTTCCTTCATTATTTCTTTGTGTTTCTTTTACCAAGATGTTAATAATCAGAAATATAGTTAGTCTTACACAACACGACTATCATGGAAGTCACTTCCAAAACTACACAGATATGGCCTATATTGAATTGCCTGCCCTCTCAAAGGGAATGGGTGGGGAGGGAGGGATGGGGAGAAGTTGCAACTCAAAATTTTAGGAA